>JAGDYQ010000406.1:277500-416399 GCA_021962125.1 Bulinus truncatus | reverse complement strand
GCTTGTCAATGTCAGGTTAACATAAAGTAACTAGAAAATTCCTGGTTCCTTTTTTTTCCTGGGTTTTAAATCATATTTTTTGAAATATGACCTTTTATTAATTTAGCTTTACATCTAATACAGTAAAGTTTCCTAACTTTTTATCATCATCCCTTGTCAATGATTTATAATGATGTATTTCCGTTGTCAAGGCCATTGTCATGTTGTTAGTTTATGTTTAGTATAGTCAGTAAGTCACTGTTTGTAGGAGAGTTCTGTGATGTTAGGTCTAACCAGAATGGTCCAGAGATGTACGTTTAGTCTATGTGGTTCAAAGAGAAGGCCACCTGAGCAAAGAAAAAGGTTTTAATTCAAATGCTTGTATTTTTGTTAATTGAAAAATAATATATTGTGTGCATTATTCCAGGTACAGTTGCCGTACCAGATAAAAGATTTGATTTCCTTTGTAAAACATATGAACCTGACAGGTGGTGACTTTAATAAATCTGTGATTAACACTTTCTGTGCCAGCTAAAAGTATAAATCACTCGTATCTTGAAGCTAAAGCTTTCTAAAAGTGATGAAATAATATAATTCTAAAAAACTATAGCCATTTCAAATTCCATTTCTTCTACTTCAGTCCCAACCCAGTTCCTGCATTCTTAAATGTTGTTGGGATATTGCTGGCTTGGAAAAAGGTGCTCATGAGGGTAAAGGTCTTGGCAATGCTTTCCTGTCAAACATAAGTGCTTGAGATACTATATTCCATGTTGTTACGTGAGTACCATTGTCCTTCATCACACTAAACACTTTTTTTAAAGCCATTTTTCCAATATGTCTAAAAATTGCCGTTTTTTCAAACCTTTCACAGCCTTTTATATAATACATTGTTGTTTATTTTAATTTACTTACTTTTTTATTTATCATCAAATAAACATTAGTTTTTGAAATTTTAAAACTCTCTTAGTTCTCCCACTTAATAAAAATGCAACTTTTTCTCAAAAAAGTGAATTTTTCGGAGGGGGGGGTAGGCGAAGAAAAAATAAAAAAAAAATTCTATGTAATATTTCCAAAAAAATTGGACGTTTGTTTGAAACACACTCATTAACATTTGTGCAAAGTTATTTTATGATATCTACAATAGATTTTAAAATTCTTGGTTCTTTGAAAATTTTTTGAAAATATGTCTTAAAATTACACTTTTTTACCCAAAAAAGTCACAAAATACATTTTTAAATAAATTTTTTATATATTTTTTTATTTCTTTTTGTTCATTAATTGGTATGTTGTATGGCATGTGCCAAAAATGGCTAGTGTAGCTTAAAAATAAAAAAGACAAAAACAACCAGCAGAAATCTTAAATGCCCCATGGACCACCTTAAATATACAAAAATATTTATTTTGTCAGTGTTAGTAGAATTAGATGTCAATGCTTAAATATTTTCATAATTGTTTCTGAGGCTACCATGCTCTTAATTCCCTAAGGGTGCATTTCTCTCGATGAGGAGATCATCCACTTAGAGGGTGAGTTCAACCTTCTCACTCTGGACCTGGAAATTATTCATGATGAGATCGGACTTAAAGACCTGGGTACCTGTCTAAGCACATTGAGCCCTTGGATAGAAGTGTTACTAGAGGAGGAGCAGATAAGAAGAAGAGAGGGAGCTGGTAAAGTTTCTTTTGTAATTTTCTCTTCTTACAGATAAATAACTGATCCTATGATGTCCATGAAAGAGGTAAGATATTTATCTCTTGGTAATGCAAACTGTTTTATTGGCAACAGTTTTTGTAGTGGTCACTAATTTAAGTCCTCCAAAATAACCAAGACCACAATGGCCATGGATCATGGCCAGATCATTTCTGCATCATTTCTAGTAAACTTAAAGAGAAAGTGTAAAATTGTATCCGTATATACAACCATTTATTAAACCGAGTTTAATCATTTCAGAAATGCATTCCATTTTTAAGACAGTTTTTCTTTTTTGAAATAATAGAAGCAATATTCACCCTTTCCGAGTTCCGAAATAATTAATTTGAACCTTGTTATCAAATATTTAATTAAATGTATTATCTAGGAAATTGTATCATTTGTTGTCATAAAATAAAATCTTGTTTGCATTAAAAAGTAATAATGAATTATATACCGTGAAATGTCGCTATAACGAAATTGAGGGGGGCTCAAAATTCATTTGTAATACTAACTGTGTTACACTGCAATGGGGGCGGGGTTTCCGGCAACGACATTTTCTGTTAACATGTGGGTATACTTCATTTAGGTATCAATGCAGATATATTGTGTCATTTTACTACTTTTTCCAAAGATATTTAGCTAAAAATATGTTAAATTTTCTCTCCGTTTATTTCTTATTAGTTTAACTACTAATTTAGCTTTCGTTACTTATCGCTAATGGACATTGAACTAAGGGGCGTAACTCATTTATTTTTGTAACATTTATTCAACATGACTTCCCTTAATTTATAAGAAACCTGTTCAATGTGCGTATTACGGTTCTCTTACTCATATTGTTTCATTTATTAAACAATGAAATAATTTTAAATATATATATATTTATTTTGAACTGGATTAAATTTTATTATAATTAGAAAAAAAAAGTATAGTTCAATGTCACAAAAGGTCAAATAAATCACTCATTTATTCTTCACTTCCTGTATTAATTAAATACAGGTACCAGTAGTTTATTAACATCTTGGCAGAATGCACCCATCTGTCCATTAAGTCCCTATGCCAAACTATAAGATCCCCATTTTCTAAGCAAAATTGTTAATAGCCATATTTGCAAAATTCGACCCTCAGCATCAAACCCTCAAACAATAAGATTGCTTTTTACAAACACCGAATCCATAATGTCAATCTCATACCTCCCAGAAAGCTATACTTTTAAGTATTTTGCTTCTTTCTCATTAGCGCGATTTCCCTCAACACAAAAATAACACCGGTTTATTGATTTTTTTAATCCCACGAATGTGTGACGTTCCCTACATTCATATGGCTATCCCAAGATGTCTTAGCTCTCACCCATTTCCCACTTTGCTAAAACTCTCCTCCTATCATCCCCTTAGCAGTTCATTGTTACGTAATGTGCCGCCGCCGCATGCCTAGATCCCAAGACATTTTTTGAATGATACCGCACTCAGGTGGTATTAAATTTTACTATCCTCATCAGTAGAGGTTAAGGTTACACTTAACATCTAATTCCCTAACACTCCCCCACCTATTATCTAGTAAATGTGAATTTAGTTGAGCTCAAGTTGACTTGATTCTAGAGATTTACCAATTAAATTTTTTTTAGGGAAGGGAAGAATAAAATATCTGCGAAAACAGCTATTTTTTTGGCAGTACTATTAGTAAGAAATTTCACTATAACGACATTTCACTGTATGTAGAAGATGGGAATAGCATTCTGGTTCCTGCAATCTCTGCATCCTTTAACTTATCATATCCTTCGCTAATGTTGTGGGCTGTGGTTTTTACTTTCTTGGGGGATCCTTACATTTTTTGGGGAAAATTCCCATAGTCCTTATGAGCCATCATGCTAGGTGAAGTGTGGAATTCATCTATTACTGAAACCACAGTATATAAAGGGGTTGTGTGCCTAGCACAATGTCCAGTCACCTTTACTTCTCTGACTGAAAGTCGGATAACATTTAAAGCTGGGTGAACATGGGAGACTTTTTCATCTAACTTTCACCTGCAAAAATTTCTCTTGGTTCTTGTGAGAGACCCTCAGGTTGACTGTTTTGCGCTCTACACCACTTGACCATCCATCTCCTCGTACATTACTTAGTGGCCTGATATCATTTCTGATTACTTCTAAAAATGTTTCTTGATACAGTATAATTATTGGGCATATTAATGAGCATCTTAATAAGTACCAGGGGACGGAAAATCGTACGGGGTAGAGCACTCGACTGTCGAATTGGAGGGTTCGGTTCGAATCTCAGTAAGAACCTTGGGATTTATTAAAGTCCTGGTGATAGTCCCCAAGTCCACCCAGCTTTGGGTCGGGTACCTGACTTTAAGTTGGGGAGTAAAGGCGGCTGGGCGTTATGCTAACCACACAACCCTTTCATCATGCAGAGGGTTATAGAAACAGATGAATTCTACACTTCATCTGGGCTCCGATGACCCGTTAGGGTTAAAGGGAACTTTACTTTTTTACTTTTTACTTAATAAATACCAGTATTCCCACATACTCCAGAAATGGTCCTTGTTTTATTTTTATTTTGTAACCTTTGCTTTATTTTTTTTGCATTGCAAGTTAATTGAGTCTTTGACTAGCTTGGATAAGAATCGTATGGCTTTAGATATACTTTTACTCCTGGTAATTTTTTTTTATTTCATTCTATCTATTTTCTGTTTGTGATATTGGATCATAAAGTATTTTCATTTTTACCTTTCCATTAGGATGTTTTAAAAGCAAAGTCCAGCAAGTGCTGAATGACAACAATGGGTGAGGAATGGAGTCTGGGATGCAAAGGAGGTGTGTATTTACTTCAAACAGAAATTCGTTTTTAAAAGTAATGTATTTTTTATGCATAACTTTTTGTAAAGCAACATTTTGTAATTCAATTTATTTTTATTTCAGATTGAAGTGTTAAATCAGCATCTCGTTTCTACCTGTCCCAAAACTGTGATCTATTTAGTGAACCTATCAGAAAAAGATTATGCTAGGAGAAAGAATAAATGGTATGTAAAGTTCTCTTAGCCACTCAATAGGGCCATTTGGGGAGATTAAGCAAAATTAAACTGAAATTCTATAGACCACGACCAAAGGGATTGTGTGGTAACTTAAGTCAGTTACCCATTTTTAGCTGTGTGGACTTGTGGGACGTAAACCAACTCTCACTTGAAATGTCATTTACAAAATCCTCTCCTCCACCCTCAGCCCTAAACCAATTTTTCAGTGTTGCTGTCCATACATCAAACACAAATCCATATCATGGAATAAATTTTCAGCTTTAACTTCTAAGATAACTTTAAACATAATTTTATAGGTAATGGAAAAGGCTAAATTTCCTTTAAGGGAAGATTTACCTAATTTGGATTTTGTTGCTTGTTTATTTATTAAAAGACTGTTTATAAACCTCCAAAAGAAAACTACACTAATATGTTCAACATTTGTGGAATCGAAAAAACTGACTTTCTGCAAGTTAACTTTATACAACAGTAATTGTTCAACAAATTTTTTAAAAACTGAGTTATCTGTATTTTAACTCTTCTCATTACTTATCTCCCCTTTCCAATAACACATCCCTCCGGCTCACACCACCTCCATTTCCAGACCCCTCTCATCTCTGGGCCCTAGTTCCCTCTACCCCCCTTCCCCTGAAATAAACAGCCCACAACAGGAAAAACTTTAATAATATAGATGAAAACAAAAATAATAAAGAATGTAAAAGTTTAATTGAAATTAATGATGATCCAATCTTCAAATGAGACACAAAACAAGAGAGAGTTAAAACACAGTCATATTTGTGTATTCAATGTATACTTAATACAATCAACGCCTAATAGGAAAACCTGTTGAACCACTCATTTTATTCCTCCTTCCAACATTTCTAGTCAATGAGAATTTACTTTTTTAATAGCTATTTTTAGCTTTACACATATAAAGAAAGGGGGATTAGGTCATTTTTGTATTAGATATGTGGACAATATTTTCTTTTACTTACATAAGATCTCCTCAAGATGTTTTCAACATTATGATAGATTACTAAAAGGGTGGTGTTCAAAAACTTCACGTAAAGTAATTTTTTAAATTGTCATTCATATGAATTTCGATTTTCGATTTTTCAGCAGGAAAAAAAATTCGTGTTCACCAGTCTTGTATGTTAAAAACCTTCAGATGTAACTTTTCCTCAATGTTTTTTTTGTGTGAAAAATCAGTAAGAATGTAATAAATAGACTTAGCATGTTGTAGTTAATACTTTTTTTTATTGTCTGTTATCAATATTATTTATGATGGCCAGGTTATTGAAGATCAAGGAATGGATTGATGCCAAAGATCCCTGGTGTAATGGTAATTTTATTCAGCGGCATCTGGAATCCAAGCTTTAGATTTGGAAGCACAAGAGGAAAAAGATGCTTACTTAAAAAGTTTAGAGGCTACAAGGTAGTAATTTAGTCATTAAGTTGTAAAAAATAAAATTCTTTACCAGTTCATTAAACTTCCCCCTAGTCTGGTTGGATGCTTGCTATCAAATTTTGATTCACTTCTTACCCAGTGTTTTAAAAATTCTGTTAGACAATGATACAAAATTCATTATATTGTAGTTTTGCTTTATAGATTGGGACTTGAAGCTCGACATGAAAATATGTCAGAAATATACTTGTATTTGCATGTAATGTCTGATTTAATAAGCTGAATACAAATGCACCTTTTGCACTGGTTATTTTTGTTATTTTCAACAACGTATTGGTAACTGTAAGCTAACAATCAGCAAATGTTTAGAAGATCTATCAGATAATTGAAATCTGATTTTCTATTTTTGTTCTGTCTTTATTAGTTTATTTGTGTTGTTGATGAGCAGGCTGACATTTTTTACTGTATTAATAAACTAATTTGATAGATCACAAAGAAAATTTATTCATCAAAAAATCAATCAATATTACGACAACAATACATTATTACGACAACAATACATTATTACGACAACAATATTATTAAGTTTAACAACAATACATCATTATGACAACAATTAACACACATAATTACGACAACAATACATTGTTACAACAACAATACATCATTACGTACTAACAATACATTTTATGACAACAATACATTATTTCGACAACAATACATTATTACTACAACAATACAGATCTATTCTGTAATAACAACAAATACATTATTGGTTCAACAAATACATCATTACTTTCATTTGTTGATAGAGAGAGTCCATTTATTTTATACTTGTGAAGATTTTCATTTGTTTGGCGTACTGTTAAACATTTTATTTTTAAATTGATGTTATTCAAAAAAAAAAATGTTCTAGCTCGAGAAACATATTTTAGCTAAATAAAAAAACATTTTTTACTCCTTCCGCTGAATTTAAAATGTTTACAGTCCCTTGAGAGAATGAATTACGTGCTAAAGTTACAATAGACTCATGTTTGAACAATTTCAGTGCCCTGGAAAAAATTATTGTTAATGGCTACAAGGCACTGAACTTAGTTTATTTCTGTACCTCTGGAAAAGATGAAGTAAAGAAAGCTTGGACTATTCAGGTATCTGTTGAAATATTGGGTTGTGAGTTCTGTACCTTTAACTTGTATAGATAAGATTATTACTTTGAGATACTTCATGTATTAGCTGTGTTGTAGCAAATTAACTGTGATTAGATGATCAGAACTTACTCATCATGCTTCATTTCTTTTCCTTTTTAATAAATTTAATTTGATACTCTTTAACGTCGCCTCTGCAACTGAATACATTTATTTGATTGTGTTTTGTTTTTATACTGCTGCTTAATGTTTGATTTGTAATTATGAAACATGGAAATTTTTTTGTTGGTACGAAAGCACCAGCTGCTGCAGGGCGGTATCCACACTGACTTTTGAAAGAGCCGTTTTAAATTATGGCTGCCGTAGTGGCTTTTGACCATTCATTTCTTTGATCTGAAATCAGAAGCTGAATGCAAGGTATGTTTTATAAATTTTTTCGGAGATAAATCAAAAAGATTTGTAATTTAAGCTTTTTTTGAAATTCATTTCCATTTTTCCATAATTTTTTATTGTTTTCTCAGTTTTTATTAACAAACTGTTTATTTATTGGAACATTTTTTCAACTCTTATCTTACGTTCAGGAATTAAGGTTTTTTAATGTTAAAGAAGCTTTATTTTATTTTGTCAGGCCCATCCCAAATATAAACAGAAAGGAAGAGACTTGTAGTTCAGGATGGAGACATCATTTTCTTTTAAATTTAATGCTGGAAAGCAGGACTCACTGGAAAAAAGAAATGATTACTTGGTGGAGTGTAGATAGTGTTAATACTTCATATTTTCGTTTATCATGTACATTGAAAAGTTCAATTTTATTTATGCTGGGCTTGTCCTTTTACCCTCATTGTTTGAGTGGTTAAAATATCAAGTCACTTTATAGAAGATGGTTCACCAATGTGAATTACTTGATTATTTTATATCTTTTTTATGATGAATTTTTATAAATAATGACCCAGAATAGTTTGAACTTTGTGGAGTTTCATTATTTTCAAGTTGTTCTTTTTTTTTTTCAATTTAAAAAAAATAACTTATTTTTCTGCATGAAATGCTGTAATGCCTGGAAAGATTTTGAGAAAATAGCAGATATTTGTAACAGTTAATTATTTTTAATGAAATATTTTCATTGCTGTAGCAATTATTTTATTTTGTGGGAAAATGCAATTGCTTCTATTTTGGAAAAAAATAAAGGAAAGAAATAGTAAATAAAAATTTTTTTTTCTTTTCCTATTTGTTCTTCTTTCCACACATGAGCTTCTTAAAACTCAATTTAATTTTTTTTAGAGCTGACACATTCTCTTGTATATAATTTTTTTTTTAAATAACCTTTCATTTGGCATAGTTTAAGACTGGGTTGAAGGTATACATGAAATAAAATGTTCAAATAGGTGAGATATTAAAGTGCGACCCAAAAGAAATGATTTTTTGTGGAAACGATTCAGTTTGAACAACAGTTATAATCATTAATAAATAAGTCTTCATTAAATGTCTAAATGAACAAACCTACAGAGACACTCTAAGAAACGTCTGGTGTTTTCAGTTTAAAGATTTCACCATTGAGTTAAAGCTTAATTCATTTGAAAACAAAAAAAATTTTTTGTTAGGTAGTTATAGTTGTGACATGACATTTAATGTCATTTGAAACCGGTAACATAATAATGTCTCATTTAAAACCTCCGTTTTCTATTTTCTAAAGAAATTTGAAAAATTCCAAAACCCGACAGTCCAAATATGGCTGATGTTAAAGTACACATCCAAATGAATTTTAGCACAAGTTTATAAGATCAAAAGACATTCCAAATATGGCTGATGTTTGTGCTACACACATCCAAATGAATTTTAGACAAAAGTTTATATGATCAAAGACATTCCAAATATGTCTGATGTTTGTGTACACATCCAAATGAATTTTAGCACAGTTTATATGATCAAAGACATTCCAAATATGGCTGATGTTTTCGTACAACATCCAGATAAATTTTAGCACACACAGAGGATTAAGTATGATCAAAGGAACCTATTAAAAATGGGGAAATAAATGCTGAGATTCACTTGGTTAAAACGACTTTCAAACTAACGGAACCACTCCTCTGAAAATCATATCTCCTAAAACAAGATTAAAACCATGGGCTTCAGTCTGAACAATCCACTGATATCAAGACCGACCATATTATACCTCCCAAACTATGAAGTTTAGTTGACCTACATGACATTGGTGGCCAAAGCACGGTGGTGTAACTATTAAAGGGGGGGGTAGTGGGCATCAGCATTATTTTTTCCCCCAACCAGGGGCAGCATTTTCACCACTTGATGTGTTAAAGGGATAGGAATGGGACATTATTTTCATATTTTTCTTAGTGTAACCCTATGTACCGACGATTTGGGGGTCTTAAAGACCGGAAAAGAGTGCCCCATCGTTGAAAGGCACCCCCTATATGCCGACGATTTGGCCAGGTCTTAAAGAAAGCAAGAGTGTGTATGTGTAATCCAAGTGGCCGCGTATGCGATCCGAATTTCCGTTTTTGATTGCATGGCTGCACAGTAGTACGTTTTTGGAAAAAAATTAGATAATGGAAAAAAAGGCGTACAAAAACTCATTCGGTCACCATGCGGCCCCATATTTATATCGTGACTGCACCCCACCCCTTCTGGCTTCCACATACATTTGTATTTGGTAAACTTGGCCAGGGCATGTCGTAAGAAGCCACCCCTCTAGATTCAACAAACCAAGCAGTGTTAAATAAACTTTTATCACTTATTA
Organism: Bulinus truncatus; assembly: GCA_021962125.1. Classification (NCBI taxonomy): domain Eukaryota; kingdom Metazoa; phylum Mollusca; class Gastropoda; family Planorbidae; genus Bulinus; species Bulinus truncatus. Next base: position 406,416 of record JAGDYQ010000406.1, on the reverse strand, counting down.
TAAACATATAATTGACATATATGAGAATCTCTTGAACTTAAAATGAAGGGCGATTCATAAATTGAGTAAATAATAATTATGACACTTATTGTGTGAATAGCTAGTTTTTTTGGGCAAAATAAAAAAAAAGCACTGTGTATCAAAACTAGGTCATTAAAGGGCGAGTATTCCCAATAAGACCTGAAATACGTGTCCTGTCTCGTAGACAATTACATTTCCTACTCAAAGTTTTATTAACGAGGGCTTGGTTACATATTTAGATTCCAGTAAACACAGTTGTTGGAAAAATACTAAGCAGCAATGTTGAAAGCTATAATACTTGTCGGGGGTCCAATGAAGGGTGAGATTAAAACATTGTTTTAAATGTAAATAATATATTTACTTCATAAAAAATCGAACCGGTTTTAATAGATGTTTTACTACTAACTGGGACTAGTTGCTTGATTACCGTAGTTTTAGTTGCATCATCGATTTCTATCTAAAATAATTCGTTAATTATAAACTTCCTTTTGAATAATTGTATTACTTCTATATTAATTGTTATCATTATCTCAGTTCATTCATTTTGAGTTAAAGATAAGTGACTTCTTAAATGTAGTCAATACTATATAATATAATAAAATAAATGTATCAGTATCAGTAGTATAACATTTTTTTTTTGACTAAATATGCTTTTGGAACGTTTATTGAGGTAAATTATCAAGATAATACTTGTCGCTAAAGAGATACTTAGTACTTAGGTTTAAATGCTTAAGTATATGGGTACTTCAATGAAATTCAAAATTCAGTATTAAAGAGCTCACTAACCATTTCCAAAAAAAAGTCCAGTAAATATTATCTCTCTCAGCTCAATTTGATGCGAGATGTCTGTTACTGTAAATTATAACATTGTAAAAAAAAGTTCAGTATTTGTGACGAAATTTTCCCATTTTTTTTACTAAAAAGCTTATAACTTTAATACTGCTTGAGGTGTGGAGATGAAATTGGAGTATTTACTTTCATGCTAAATTTACAGCTTACTTTAAATTAATTGCTCAAAATATGCTTATAAAGCTATGCCTCAATCAGCCCAAAATTCCCTAGTATCTAAAGAATAAAGACCTCACAGATTCTGTCTTTGTTGCAATAATATTTTAATTGAAACATGCACATATTCAATATTTCTGAAACTGAGCACCAAATATTTTCATTTTCATGGCTTGCAAGGTTTTATCGCAGAACTATATTTTTTCTAAACCAAAATGGCCACTTAGAAACATTGATTCGAAAGAGAAAAAAGGCTTAAATAAATATAAAATGATTAAAAAAAATATGAAAGTTTTGGATTTTGACTGAGAAACATAAACTACATACATTTTAAAACATGCAACTAATTGTTATCCATGTCCACCTAAAATACCCTTTTATAAAGGCTTCATCGAACGATAAAAATATTTGAGCCGTGCTAGTCTTAAAGAGTTCTAGCAAACCGATAAAAAAATCTATATTATTAGTATATAATATTTTGTGTAATATATTATTATGATGTTAATTTTGACGACAACAAGGTAGCTAGAGACATAAGTTTATCTCTTTTTTTTTCTTGGCTGAGCCGAACGTTTACATTGAGAGCTTTGTGAAAACAGTAGTCTATTTTTTAAAGTTGAACAAACTTCTTGTGCCAAAAGAAAGAAATTAGAAATAGTCTATTTCCAGTCAGCTGACTTGCGCTGTGTTGATTATTTCAGTTTTGTGTTGTGGAGAGAGAGGTAATGCAAAAGCATTACAGAAACTTCAGCGTGAAAGTTCCATGTGGAATTTTTTTGAGCGGTGGAGGCTTATTGCCTACTTTTTGCATTCAGAATCCATATAACATTTTAACTATATGAGACATTAATGAGAAATGATTAATTATTTACTTATTGTTGGAGTTCATGCAGTTTCCAACACAGAAAAATGAAAAACAGAATGTAATATTAGGCTAATTTACTAATATAAAATTTTTACTAATATAAAAAATTAAGTAAAGCTTTTCTTTATTTCATATAACAATATATTCTTTGTTTGGCTATAACATTAAACCCAATGACCATTGTCCCAGAAAATATCAAATTTTTTCATAAAACATGGGACTGTGTGTAAATACACGACTTAACGTGGGTTTTTATACCAGCCCTAGTGGGTTTTAGTCAAGGAGATGTAACATATGACTGACCAGTCTCACAGGTAAATGATGAGACACATTCCAAATGTTTAACTTGAGATAGCATAATTAAGGGGTTCATATTCTTTTTTCTATATCTGGCTTCCTTGTTATGCTTTAGATTGAGCAGTGGGCACCATTTTATTATTTTCAATAACAGATTTAGTTTATATATACATGAATACGTTTATATTTCTGTGTGGTAAAATCCTTTTAAAAGTTCCCAAAGCCCTAAAGGGGAACATCGGGGGCAGATAAGTGTGTAGAATTCATCTGTTTCTATAACCTCTAGATATGGAAGCGAGTTGTGTGGTTATCACAATGCCCAGCCGCTGCACTTCCCCCAACTCTAAAGTCAGGTACCCATTTAGAGCCTGGTGGGATGACTTAGAAACACATTTCACCTGGAAAAAACTCCCATGGTTCTCACCGAGATTGAACCCAGTATTCTCAGGTCGACAGTAGACTATCTACACCACTCCTGCCATCCATCCCACTTAAAAACTTTAAGCACATTTCAATTTTGAAATTTATAATGTAATCTTCAAAAACAAACATCTCAAATTTAATGTAAGGGTATAACTTAGTACAAAGGGTGATCTTTTTATTTTCCCGCTGTTGTGCAGTGTTCAGACACGAAAATAGTCAGTGCTCACCAAGGTGTCCGATGGCACAGGCTTTGAGAATCCTTGGCCTAGTGTGATTAGGTTTTATTTGACTTATTGATTTTTTTTTTTACACAACCATCTATATTGCAAGTACCTGTGGACCACCAGCTTACCGAAAGTTTACAAAGCATTATTGTACCCTGGTTGCAAATATTTATTGCTGTTAGTTAACACAATTTTTTCCCTATGAAACTTTTTCTATACACACCGTATCTATTTTGATTAAACTTATTCTTAATGCAATTCTTTCCTATAAAACTTTTTCAACAGCCAAATCCTTTCTTATAAAACTTTTCAATACAATCCTTTCTGATAAAAACTTTTTCAATACAATCCTTTATTATAAAACTTTTTGTTAATTTCCTTCCTGGAAAAAAACTTTACTGTAAATTTTTTTGTAAAGGCTTAAATACATTTCCATATTATTATCTTATGAGACTAATGACATTATTTATTACATGTATTATATTTAATATAAATACAATGATGCTGTATATGGTGCTGAATTCCATTGTTATAATTCTTTCCATGAGACGGAGATTTAAATGTGGATGGCAATTAATCTTAATCACCTATTTTGTCATTTTGAGTTAACTTTTTATGTATTTTTTTTCTTTTTTTCATCATTTTATGATGTCTTCCAGGCACAAGATGTTCAGCCCTTATCTTTAGAGCTTCCCAAGCCATTCGCTTCCTACAAGCCGTTGGGTTTCCCATAATTTATCAAATTAATATTGAAGCTTGCAGCAAAAGTCAAGATTCCCTAGTTACATTAATTGGTTTAGCAAAAAACCAAAAACACAACAACACTTGGGTTAGATTTAAGAATAGACGTAAGAGATATCAACTCTTTTAGATAACTGTCTTTTTTATTATTGTTATGAATTCTGGTGATATGGGGTGATTATGATTATTTATTCATTACTTGGGGGAGTACATTGGTTTTCAAGTTTTTTACACAAAAGCGATCTCTTTTATAACAAAAAAATTGTTAGTTTGTACATCTATTTTTCTAATGTTGGAATTTGCTAAATTATCTTTTTTTTATAGATCGTCCAATAACCTTCGGTAGTTTTAGATATCAACGATGATTTCAATAAAAATTTATCATGCAAGCTCAGTTAGAGTTTCAGATTCAAGATTAGTTTGGGATTAGCTTTTTTATATTATTTATTAATTTTTAAAACATGAATATACTTTAGTTAACGTTTTGTAAACTGTCTATATTGGAAATCAAGGCCATTTTTTTTATCTAGATAAATCAAAGAGTACACTTCGCAATTTGGAACGCGAGAGGGCGGAAGTTTTATCACTTTTCGAAAGATCACAAATTTTAACTGGCGTTCTCGAGTTTTTCTTTGTGATGAATGTCGATGTGCGTGGGATTTTCATATGTATTCGGGGCTGAGGTTTCATCGAGTAAAATAAGGAAGAAGTTTCACGGTATAATTCTAGCACAGAGGTTGGTTGAAAGTTCATTTTTTACCTAAAGTTATTTTATGAATTTGTTCTTGAACATTTTTAACATTTTGGTCTGCATCATTTTTTTTTTTCAAAATTTAAATTTTGACAACAGTCTTTGAATTGGTTTTGTATGGATCAAAATAAAGACACACACGAAGTAAAAAAAAAGTTAAAAATCAGGTGCCTATTTGTTTATGTTTGTTAGTCATAGGCCTCATTTTGCCGTGTAAATCTGCTTACCTTGAGTTTTTTTTGTGAATCTTTTACAAAAGTTTTTTCACTCATTTGTTTTAGGCTTGCGAAAAAGCTTCAAATGAAATTGGCTGTAGAAAATTTTCCTGATGTAATCAAATATAATGAAATATCTTTTTATCATATGTCCTATATGAAAAAACAAATGGGTGTTAAATTAATGCTAAAAAAGATAAACACTGACCGATATCTAGATTTTCAAGCATTTAAAAAATGTCTATTTATTTTCTTTAGATTTTATTGGCATAAAGCTGAAGAAACCAGAAACATTTGTATGCATATCATCAACTGCGTATCTTTCTTCACTTTCAACATCTTCAAAATAAATTAAATATATTTCTAAAAAGCACTTGAGGACAATTACATGTTGTCTACTTACATCATTTAATTTTTTTTTGTGTTATTCAGAATGGGGCATGATTGTAATATTTTTCAAAATACAAATTTTGGCTGCTCCATTAGTTTCCTGAATGATAACACATGTAGTCTTTAATATCTTAGATGCTTCGAAGCTATATACTTTTCTTTATAAACCTTTAGTTTAGCTCCAGTGATATTTTGCAGATATGTAAAATTTCAACCAGTTTTTATCTTATAGGAAATGGTGTGGATGTTTACATGCGTGCTTCTTTACTTACTTGCTTATTGATAACAAGGAATTATTGAGGTTTTTGAAGAGCTTTATAAAGCATTCAATTGGTTCCATCTAATTATCCTGTTTAAACATTCAAACAACTTTTTTTCATTTTTCATGTGAAGTTTCTTTTGTAGTCCATGGTTTATGATTTAATTTTGGACTATTCAATTCTTAAAAGAAAAAACCCACTTAGTGAACACAATTTTCTTGAGGAAATTATCGTTTATTCGCCGTTGTATAACTCATATTTCTAATGTTAATGGTCAGTGCTAATAAATCTGCCAATCATCAAAATTAATTTTTTTTTTTTACATTTTCAGAACATTTTGTTCGTCTGTCTGTCTATCATCACTTAGATCTTAACATCCATAGGGGGGTGACCCATGATCTACTTATCATTTTGTAGTTTTTTTCCTACATGTGTGCATCAAAGTTCCATTTCATGATTCGGATCTTCTAAAGTCTGTAATGGGCTTATATGTACGTTTTTTATTCATATTTGCTATATTAACATGAGTTCTTTGTATTTCTTGGGGACCATAAGTCCTAGACTACTTGATGTATATCGCTTCAAATTCATCTAAAAGCGAATTGGACTCTCAGGCCGGCTTCAGGGCTTCTAAGGCTTATATATTATAATATAGATTATAGGTTAAACAAAAGGGGTAGCGTAATGATTTTTGTAACAGTTATTAAACATGACTCCTACTTCCTCTCTTTACATGAAAATGTTTTAAAACGTCCTGTTTTTTTACCAGCTTAATTTTTGCTTGTTTTAATGTTTTCTATTTCTAATTTATTTTTCAACATTATTTGACTTTATAAACCTAAGACAGATTATTTATAAACAATATTTACAGTTATTGTGATTTGAGTGCTATTAGCTGGGTAGGTTGGGACATAAAAGTTTCCAAAAAAATGTCATGATGGAATGCTGTTTTATATGCTGCAATATAATATTTCTGTTCTTCTGCCATCAATTTTTGCATTGTCGCTAGTTACTCAATATTTTCCTTAATATTTTCTCTCATTCTTAAACTTGCCTCTAAAAAAAAAATCAGGTTGGAACTGGAATTCAGAAGGGAAAAGGCATTTAAAAAATGCCAACAGATAAACTATTAACTATTTTATTGAGAATATTTTTCTGGTGACATAGATTTTATTTTGTATTATTGTGCAATTATAGTTTTTAGTTTAACATAGTATTTAAACCAGGGGGAAGTTTAATGGAATACTTGATTATCTCCAATTTTAATATCACCTCTCTTTATAGAATGACAAGATCTTTTAGTTAAGATTATTAGTTTTTTTTTTGGTTTTCATTTTGGAGTAAATTAGTTTTTGTCGCTAATCTGTTATCTCGCTCAGTGTTTCTATGTGTTGCTGCCTATATATCTTTCTAATGTGTTTTTGAATGTGGTTATTTATTTATTTTTATAAGTTGCAACAAATGAAAATTTTATATTTCTTTCGTCTCAAGTAGTTTATTAGCAAATTAAGTTCCGATTTTCATATGTTAACTAATTTTTTCATTATTTGAACAGCTAATGGGTGTCAGAAAAAAAACAACCTCCTGTTAATTCCATATTTAAAAATAGTTTTCACAAAGTTCACATTTATAAAACCACAATAAAATCAATGCGCCTACTTCTATATATGTTTAGTGGAATGCCTGAAATGGTTGAATTTGCTTCAGAAAGCTGCTAAATAACAGGTAGAGGAGCATGATTTAGCACCATTTCCTGGCATAATAGTAAAAGGCGTAACTTAAAAGGGGTCTATAAAAAATGTAAACACATTAAAAATGTTTATTTTCCAATCTCTGAGTATCTTTTAAGTAGTTTATGTCACTTATTTAATTTTAGTAATTATAGTGGTTGGGGTTTTTTGATTTTCATGGAAAGTTTTATTAGCTTTGCGAAATCATGTATTTGGAATCACTTAATTTTTTTCGTGAATTCTTTTTCGTGATTCTGAATTTTGTATTTGTTACTAATGTTGGTCTTTTATCAGTAGTTACTCCTGATTTTTTTTCAAGAATCTAATTTTTTTGATGTGAAAAAATAAAGATTCCTCTGAAATTGTAAACTACGAGTGAAAAAACATACAACCCATAATTTAGAACAAATATCTGCATTTAGTGTATCACTTTTATCAAAAAAGAGTCCTAGAAGAAAATGTTAACTATTGTGCAATTAGAATTTTAAAATTTTAGAGAGAAAAATGTTGGCTATCTATGTTAGAGAATTGTCATAATCTTAAAATTTTTGTTTTTTGCAACTAGTAAATCATTTCTCAGAATCTTTACTGTAAGTGAATGCATGTTAGTCTCTTGACTTTATGTTTCTTACTTTTTGTATGACAGAGTGCTTTTTTTTAAATTTTTTTTTATTCCACTTAGATTTTATTCTTTGATTGTTTTCTACAAGGCAAAAATGTACAAAATAAATATTTTGTGTCCTTGAGTATGGAGATACTGAAAATGAAAACAGTTTGTAGAAGAAAAATAACTAATCTTTGGAACCTAATAAATTCAATGCATTTATTCAGTATGTACCATGTGAGGTGTATACATCGATAAAGGGCTTACTGCACATTATGTAATAGTCCATATTCAATATGTTACACACGATAAAGGGCTTACTACACTATGAAATTTCCGTATTCAGTATGTCACATATGAGATGTATACATCGATAAAGGACATACTGCACACTATGTAATAGTCTGTATTCAGATGATTGAATTTTCTTCAGTTTTGATTTCTTGACGCCAAGTAAAGAAGTGATCAGACTTGAGCAGGACATATTTATTCCGATGGCTGGCACTGGAAAGTTGTTTGTCTACACGACTAGCCGGTTTTGGAGCCAAATTAAATCTGCTGGGTTTGTAGAGTTTTTGTTAAATTATGTCGCAAAATTTCCTAGATCGACTTTTTAATAAGTCGGTAAAGTCATATCTTCGAATATTTTTTACCAATTCTCACGCTTATAAAAATTTTATTTCTCACTTTCTAACAAGGGGCTGTTTATGCCAACAGCCTACCTGGCAATCTACAGGATCAAAACATTGCAGAACGTCTGGCTAAAAATGGAGAGGGCCTGCCTAAAATAATTGGAGATGTCTTCATCCATCCGACTGCTACTGTTCACTCCACAGCTGTGGTAAGTTTCTAATAAAATAATAGCAATCTGGGTCCTTCACGTTTAATCAAAGCAAAAGAATTAATACAACAGTATTCCAGTTTAAAAATACAATCATGAAAAAATCGGATCACCCATTGGCTACCAAAAATAACCCTTCCTACTGATTAAAGCCTAGGGGATATAACTCTGTGTGCCTTAAGGTTTTCAGGAGTGGCGCACCAGTCTCAAATATTACTGATAAAGCTGTTTTACATTTTAACTATTTGGGTCAGAGTAGTTTTTATTTATATTTGATGGTAAATAGCTGAGTATAAATTACAAAAATACAACAAAAAAATACAACACTGTCCTTTTCTTCACCATTGGTAGAAATTGATTTTTTTTTTTAACCTGTCAATAATAAGTTCAGAATTCAAGACTAGGAAAAATATGTTTTTTTAAGTGAACAAGTTGCATAGGAGTATTTAATTCTGAAAAGTTCAGAAGTCACTCGAAACTGCCGTAGAAATTTATGTCTATTTTTGCTATTTTTTTCTTAGCTAGGGCTCAATTTAACCAGGTAGATGTCTCTGTTAGGTGAAAGTGTCAGAGTGGGGAGACTATTTATCCATGCCCTCTAGAAAGTGCACGTTCCCACAAGTAAGAGTAACTTCTACTTTGAAGTGCCACCTTTTTTATTTAGTTTTAACAATTTAGACTGCTCCTGTAAAAATGATAATGATACTATTTATAAATATCAACATTTTCTCATAGCATTGTTCATTTTCATAGGCTCACTGCTGCATACTGCATAGCATCGTTGGCTGGCACAGTTCGGTACGTGTCTAAGCCCGAATAGAGGGTACACTTAATGACCCCAATCCTTACAGCCATTTGCCAAACTTGAGATACCCTGCATGTTCTCTGATGATGGTAAACTGAACCCGTCTATTGCTGTTATAGGTAAAATCATCATGTTTAATATATATTGTTACAGGTCATACATAATGCTGGCGATACTCTTATAGGCCAGATGTTAATTTATATGTGTAATATTCTCTCTGTTGGAGGCTGAACATCTAGTGTGTCGCATATATTGAATCTAAAGCTATTGAGCATAAGTAAACAACTGAGATATAAACAATAGTAAAGACTTCTTGATGGTTGTGATACTTTGTATTCCTTTATAGTCTCTTTCATGATGTTAATATATTGTTACACTACTGATACTAAAACTAAGATAATAGTAAAATGAGTCTACACTACGTCAAAACAAAACAAAGCAAGTCACGATCATCCCAGTACAGTATCAACAACCAAGTAAACTAATCTACTCAAAGCTGCAGTCGATACCATGTCACATGCACACTTGTCGAAGGTATTAGAAATAACACAGAAACTCGACATAACTCAAAAAAAGTCTTTAATCACCTTCTTAAACCAAAAACATTACAACCATAGCTATCTCCTTTAGTACTAATTTACCTCTGCCTACTTGTGGCCTACATTAATTGTCTCAAACAGTTAAAGCTGGTCATCAACTAATACTGCACATGTTCACTACACGCAAGCTTCCTTGATCCCCTACACTCCTATCACCAGTCAACCACTGATCCTCTCATCTCGACCATTTGTTTCTATCTGAGGAAACCTTGTGTGCTCAATACACCCTACGCCCATGCCAGTAAGTTCACAAATATACACGCAGCCATTCTAACTACACACGTATCCAAGTCATCACAATTCTCCTGTCTAACTGGAAGACCTACATAAGGACATTGTACTTATTTTTAATATCGCTTAATTTTTCTAACAAACTTCAAACAAGTAATCAGTTTTTTTTTTTGTTTTTTTTTAACAGGTTCAAATGCGCAGGTACCCTCAGAAATTCATCATTCTGAACTCAATAGTCCTGCCACATAAAGATCTGAATGTATGCATACAAGAATCAGATCATCTTATAAAGAAGTTGAGACCTTCAATTTTTTTTATTTTTATTTGAGCAATATTTCTTATGGTCCCTACATTTGTAATTTGTAATATGTGCTTTATCAATCAAACTAAAGGGTTTTATTCATTGACTGCTAATATAAATTTCAATAGATATTACTATTTCATTATTCATCTGTGTTTAACCAAATTTTTTATAGTTACATCTTGCGACATTTCGTATTTTGAAAATGTTTTTTTAATACATTTCTTTTGTTTTACCATATATGAATTACTTGTTTTTTTTTAATCATAATTTCTTGTATCATTGCATAATGTTATTTAATAATAAAACCTAGATACAATTTGACATTTCACTTCATTTATGCTATGTTTCAATTATTTTTATTGATCAAATTAGTGACATACGCTTGATAATTTTTTTTTGTGTATGAAATTATCCTTGGATTCATCACTCATTTCAGTTGCTAAGATGTTATTAGAAATGCTGATGCGATTTTTGCCTGGTTTTTGTTTCCAAGTTTACTATTATAATTTTAGGATGTTTCTTTTTGTTCTTATACATTTTGGAATCGTTTAAGTTCTCATTTTACTAAGATCATTCAAGTGAACTATTTATTTAATAGCTATGCTGTATTCAAGAAAATTAAAAAAACGCCTATATTAAAATGGGCCACTTTAATGTATTGTTTATACTTCTCAGCTTTGATATTCCACTTTAAGATTTTACACACACTTTTTTATTTTGATTGAAATATTTCTACCTGTGGGGATGAAGAAGGGCACCAGAAAAACAGTCCCATTAATGGTTTTAGGATCTAGGGTTTTCACCTCACCCGCACAGAGACTTCACACCTGTGTTTACTAAACATATTTACATTTTCTTCTTTTTTTTAAAATTTTTATTTAGATAATGGTTATTTAACAAGCTACAACATTGATGTATTTATTTGTAAACAGGTGCTGTATATAAATGTCAATAGCATAGCAAAACTTAACAAATTTCACCAAAGGACATCTTCATCAGTTTATGTTACAATTTATTGCTATTTTAATCAGCTTTATTTGATTCTTAAACTAATACTTTACAAAGCTTGATGCGTTGTTATTGATGTGAGTGTCACAAGAGTTTTATTCACTTATTGTCAGTTTTTTCTCAATAAAAATGGCAAAGGTGTAATTAGTTTTAACCCTGATCCTGTTGTCCAACTAAGATCCTGCCATCAACATTTGCTCTACCCAAATATTTGCAGATTTTAAACTTTTATCTGTAATGAATTAAAAAAAAATTAATTTCTTAAAATCTTTTTTTTTTTTAAACATAATATAATTCACCCCTTATATAATACATAAATATCATCTTTTTACCATTGTCACCATCTTATGATGAATGAACTGCCTACAATGGTAGGTAACTAGCAATTCTAATCAGCTTTAATGAAATCTGATAGTTTAAGAATAATCATTGTGTGGATACAATAAAGCCTCACATTGGCTAATGTACCAATATACAATATTTATTTATTTTTATTTGTTGGTGTACACTATTTATATAATGTATCTTTTAATTAATATATTTGTTAGGTGTACACTATTTATGTATGTAAAAAATGTCTTTTTTTTTAATTAATATATTTGTTGGGTTTACACTATTTATGTATGTAATGTCTTTTTTAATTAATATATGAAATCTGTATAATGTATATCTAATGCCCATCTCTATGTGATAATGATCTTTAAATTGTGTATAGAAATTCAAATATATATATTATCGTTATCTTTTATATTATATATGTGACATTGAATTGAGAAATATTATTTTATTACCAGTACGATTTTTGTATGTATACGTACAATAACATTTACGATGCTTTTTTTTGCCTTTCTGAGTTAAAAATCTTGTAATAGAAATAGAACATAATGAATGTGAAACTACTTGTTAAAGCGAACAACAGATTCTATCTTTTTCATTTTCAAATATTTTCAAAGATCGAAATGTTTCAATTTTTTTGTTATTTTGATCTATAAATCTGACGAAAACCTTTATTTCAAATTATAAATAGAATTCAATATGTCATATAAAGTTTTATGATGTTATCATATAGTTTTATGATGTATAGGGGTACAAGGAAAAAATGTATAAGATCGGGTTAGCTATCTCAAGGGTAGTAAAGGTTAATCTGTCGCCGGTTACCTTTTGAGATCATTGCAACACTTAATTTTAAGAAAGATAAATTTTTTAGATAGGTTGACTTCTTTCTGAAATTGTTTGCTTTTACTAAAATTGAGGACATAAAGATTAAAAAAATCAATCTTTATATAATTATGAATATTTTTTTTCCAATTTTTATGGACTCATAAACGTTTACCATTACTTAATTTTGAAGTGTTTTTTTTGTTTGGTTATTTCATTAAATTGTTGACATCTTGACAGTCAACCATTTTGCTTTTTGCATACTTGAAATGCCATTTTCTTGAATGCATTTGCAAACATAATTCATATATTTTTTTTTTCACGTAACTGTGTTCCAACTTACATGTACAATGTGGTAGAATGCCAGTCAATATATTAACAGGATATACTTGGTAAAGTGGCAGAAAGCCAGTCAATATAATAACAGGGATATACTTGTTAAAGTGTTGAAAGCCAGTCAATATATTAACAGGGATATAGTTGTTAAAAAAAACTAAGGGAAGATCTGCTGAACATTATCTGGGTCTGGTATGAGTAGTACATTTTAAAAATTCCTAAATCTGCTTTTGACACATTATATTTGTTTTTAATTTTCGGCATGGTTGTTAAATGCTTACATTTTCCTGGTTTAAATCCAAGCATTATTGGGATAATCCATATGATGGGTCGTGGGCTGAATGGTCAGTTTAAATTTAGTATACACATTTAACAACCATGAGCTGTGAGTGGACTCATGTCAAATATACCTAGCGCTATGATGTCAATAAAAGATAATGTTTAATTAATTACCTAATTGCTCAATTTTTTACATGTATTCATTTTTTGGTAATGTTTATCTAACTACATGAGAGTTTCATTGGCTGGGACTACATTGGGGGGGGACACTGCCAGGTTGTTGCCACCAATTGTGCTACAAAATCGTTAGTATCACTGGAACGAAAGTTCCAAATCTTTGATTTTTTGTATATGATTCATTGCAAAATATCTCATATTAAGTTTTGTAGTATGATCTTTAATGCATACGCTTGTATCTTAGTTATCGGTTACTTTCCTTTCTAAAAAGTGAAATTAGGGAGAATAACTTCTTAAACAGATAAAAAATGATGGGTAAAAGGCCGCAAGACTTTCTTTCCACGCTTCGGCCACCAATTGCTTGCGGTCAGTGGGGTCCTTTTGTTTGTTAAATTTCGTCTGTGAGGACCAATTTTACCACTTTTGGCATTCTTTTGACTCTGCAGTACTAATCTGATGTGAGCTGAAAGCTTCTGTCACATTGAATATTGACAAACATTTACCGAGAATATATTTATCAATTCTTTTTCTCTCCAGGTTTACGTGCCTTAAAATTGAAGGGAAATCAACAAAAATGCTCAAAATCGGAGGAATTTCAATACTTTTGATTTTAAAGTCTGGGGTCATCTTAATTCCTGCTTTTTCAGCAAATAAATCCATTAACATGTTTATTCTGGGAATGGACATCAATCCTTGTTAATTAGATTTATTTGCTGGAAAAAAAAAGGCTTTAGATTAATGACCAAAGACTTAAAATCAAAAGTTATACAAAACAAACAAAATTCCTCCGATTTTCAATTTTATTGATTTCCCTCAATTTAAACACATGTACATAAGAAGAAAAAAAAAGAATGATAAATATATTCTCAGTAAATGTTTATCAATATTCAATGTGACAGAGCTCAGCTCAGCTCAGTTAGTACTGCAAGTCAAAAGAGTGCCAAAAAGTATTAAAATTGATCCTCACAGACGAAATTTAACAAAACAAAAGGACCCACTGTACCTACAAGGCCTGGGATATTGGTGGCAGGGAGTTAAAAAACAAAGTCTTGCAGCCTTCATTCTATCATTTCAATCTGTTTAAATTGTTATTCTCCATAATTTCACTTTTAAGAAAGAAAAGCAACCAGTAGCTAAGAAAGTAGCTATGCATTGTCCATTTTTTTTCTAAACTTTCTATGAATATTTACCAATGAATGCATACAAAAACTGTCAAAAGGTGGAACTCGAATTGCAGGTACAGCATTTTATTTTATAATTATTGGCAACAACCTGGCAGTGTTAACTTTATTTGTGGTCCCTTGACTCATATATGTTCACTCTTATAACAGTTAGATAAACATTACCAAGAAAAAGTGAATACATGTAACAAATTGAGCAAGATTTTAATTAATTAACTCAACATTATCAATAAATACATTGACATCACCAGCGCTAGGTATATTTGACATGAGTCCCTCACAGCTCATGGTTATTAAATGTGTATACTAAATTTAAACTGACCATTCAGCCTTGACCATCATATAGATTATCCCAATAATGCGGATTAACCAGAAAATGAAATGATTTAACAACCATGCCGAAAATTAAAAACAAATATAATGTGTCAAAAGCAGACTTAGATTTTAAAATGTACTACTCATACCAGACCCAGATAATGTTCAGCAGATCTTCCTTAGTTTTTTTTAACAACTATATCCCTGTTAATATATTGACTGGCTTTCTAACACTTTAACAAGTATATCCCTGTTATTATATTGACTGGCTTTCTGCCACTTTAACAAGTATATCCCTGTTAATATATTGACTGGCATTCTACCACATTGTACATGTAAGTTGGAACACAGTAATGAAAAAAAAAAAATATATGAATTATGTTTGCAAATGCATTCAAGAAAATGGTATTTCAAGTATGCAGTACTAAATGGTTCACGTCAAGCTGTCAATAATTTAATGAAATAACCAAACAAAAAAAAACACTTCAAAATTAAATAATTGTAATGTTTATGAGTCCATAAAAATTGAAAAAAAAATATTCATAATTAGATAAAAATTGATTTTTTTAACTTTATGTCCTCAATTTTATAAAAGCACACAATTTCAGAAAGAAATCAACCTATCAAAAATTTATCTTTCTTTAAAATTTTATGTTGCAATGATTCCAAAGGTAACCGGCTACAGAACAACCTTTACTACTCCCTTTGAGATAGCTAATCCCGATCTTATACATTTTTTTTCCTTGTACCCCATACATCATAAAACTATATGACAACATCATAAAACTATATGACATGATGAATTCTATTTATAATTTGAAATAAAGGTTTTCGTCAGATTTATAGATCAAAATAATAAAAAAATTGAAACTGTCCAGTCTTTGAAAATATCAAAAATGGCAAAATAGAACTATTGTTCCTTTACTGGGTAGTACATTCATTATGTTCTATTTCTATTGTGTTATTTTTAACTCAGAAAGGCATAAAAAAAGCATCATGTTATTGTACGTATACATACAAAAACGTACTGGTAAAATAATATTTCTCAATTCAATGTCAAATATATAATATAAAGATAATGATAATATATATATTAGAATTTCTATACACAATTTAAAGTTATCACATTGCGGATGGGCATTAGATGTACATTATACAAATTTCATATATTAATTAAAAAAGACATTACATACATAAATAGTGTAAACCCAACAAATATATTAATTAAAAAAGACATTACATACATAAATAGTGTAAACCCAACAAATATATTAATTAAAAAAGACATTACATACATAAATAGTGTAAACCCAACAAATAAAAATAAATAAATATTGTACTTGGTACATTAGCCAATGTGAGGCTTTATTGTATCCACACAAGGATTACCTAAACTATCAGATTTCATTAAAGCTGATTAGAATTTACAGTTACCACCATTTGTAGCAGTTCATTCACTCATAAGATGGTGACAATGGTAAAAAGATGATATTTATGTATTATATAAGGGGTGAATTATATTATGTTTAAAAAAAAAAAAGATTTTAAGAAATTAATTTTTTTTTAATCCATTACAGGTAAAAAGTTTAAAATCTGTAAATATTTGTGTAGAGCAAATGTTGATGGAAGGATCTCAGTTGGACAACAGGATCAGGGTTAAAACTAATTACACCTTTGCCATTTTTATTGAGAAAAACTGACAATAAGTAAAACTCTTGTGACATAGACTTCAATAACAACACATCAAGCTGTAAAGTATTGGTTTAAGAATCAAATAAAGTGATTAAAATAGCAAGCAAATTGTAACACAAACTGATGCAAAGCTTTGTCCTTTTGGTGAAATTTGTTAAGTTTTTTTTATGCTATTGACATTATATACAGCACCTGTTTACAAATAAATACATCAATGTTGTAGTTTGTTAAATAACCATTATCCAAATAAAAATTTTAAAAATGTAAATATGTTTAGTAAACACAGGTGTGTGAAGTCTCTGTGCGGGTGAGGTGAAAACCCTTAGATCCTATAAACCATTAATGGGACTGTTTTTATGGTGCCCTTCTTTCATCCCCACAGGTAGAAATATTTCAATCAAAAATAAAAAGTGTGTGTAAAATCTTCAGTGGAATATCAAAGCTGAAGTATAAACAATACATTAGAGTGGCCCACAATATAGACGTTTTTTAATTTCTGAATACAGCATAGCTATTAAAAAATAGTTCACTTGAATGATCTTAGTTAAATGAGAACTTAAACGTTCCAAAATGTATAAGAACAAAAAGAAACATCCTAAAATTATAAACTTTTAAACAAATAACCAGGCATAAAATTCAATGGCATTTGATAACATCTTAGCAACTGAAATGGTGATGAATCCATGATAAATTTCATAACAAAAAAAAATGATCAAGTCAAGCGTATGTCACAATTTGATCAATAAAACAAATTGAAACATAGAATAAATGAAATAAAATACTACAAATTTGTAACTAGGTTTAATTATTAAATAACATTATGCTACAAGAAATTATGATTAAAAAAAAACAAGTAATTCATATATGGTAAAACAAAAGAATTATTTTTAAAAAAAAACATTTTCAAAATACATGTCACAAGATGTAACTATAAAAAAATTTGATTAAAAACAGATGAATAACGAAATATAATATCTATTGAACATATTAGCAGTCAATGAATAAACCCTTTAGTTTGATAAAGCACATATTATAAATTAAAAATGTAGGGACCATAAGCAATATTGCTCAACGAAAAATTAAAAAAAATTGAAGGTCACAACTTCTTTATAAGATGATCTGATTCTTGTAGCATCCATTCAGATCTTTATGTGGCAGGACTATTGAGTTCAGAATGATGACTTCTGAGGGAACCTGCACATTTGAACCTGTTAAAAAAAAACAAAAAAAAAACTGATTACTTGTTTGAAGTTTGATTAGAAAAATTAAATATTAAAAATAGTACAATGTCCTTATGGGTCTTCCAGTTAGACAAGAGAATTGTGATGACTTGGATACTTGTGTAGTTAGAGTGGCTGTGTGTGTGTGTGTGAACTTACTGGCATGGGTGTGTAGGGTTATTGTGCACACAAGGTTTCATGATAGTACAAATGGTCAGATGAGAGGATCAGTGGTTGACTGGTGATAGAAAGAGATCAAGGAACACGTGTGTAGTGAACATGTGCAGTATTAGTTGATGACCAGCTCTTGTTGAGACAATTAATGTAGGCCACAAGTAGGAAGAGGTAAATTAGTACTAAAGGAGATAGCTATGGTTGTAATGTTTTATTTAAGAAGGTGATTAAAGACTTTTAATTATATATCGAGTTTCTGTGTTATTTCTAATACCCCTCGACAAGTGTGCATGTGACATGTATCGTCTTCAGTTTGAGTAGAGATTAGTTTGCTTTGGTTGTTGATACTGTACTGGGATGATCGTATTTGTCTTGTTTTAGTTTTCATGTAGTGTAGATCATTTTACTATTATCTTAGTTTTAGTATCAGTAGTGTAACAATATATATTAACATCATGAAAGAACTATAAAGGAATACAAAGTATCACAACCATCAAGAAGTCTTTACTATTGTTTATATCTCAGTTGTTCACATATGTCAATAGCTTTAGATTCAATATATGCGACACTACTAGATGTTCAGCCTCCAACAGAGAGAATATTACACATATAAATTAACATCTGGCCTATAAGAGTAACGCCAGCATTATGTATGACCTGTAACAATATATAATAAACATGATACTTTACCTATAACAGTAATAGACGGGTTCAGTTTACCATCATCAGAGAACATGCAGGGTATCTCAAGTTTGGCAAATGGCTTGTTGGGATTGGGGTCATTGGGTGTACCCTCTATTCGGGCCCAGACACCCACCGAACTGTGCCAGCCAACGATGCTATGCAGTATGCAGCAGTGAGCCTATGAAATGAACAATGCTATGAGAAAATGTTGATATTTATAAATAGCATGTTATCACACAGGAGCAGTCTAAATTGTTAAACTAAATAAAAAGTGGCACTTCAAAGAGAAGTTACTCTTACTTGTAACGTTGCACCTTCTAGAATAATAGTCTCCCTTACTCTGACACCTTCACCAACAGAGACACCTTTACCTATTGTAACATTGGGGCCTAGCTAAGAAAAAATAAAAATAGACATAAACCTCTACAACAGTTTCAATTATTTCTCAACTTTTCAAATTATTCTCCTATGCAAATTGTTACTTTTAAAAACATATTTTTCCTAGTCTTCAATTCTGAACTTATTATTGACAGGTTAAAAAAAAAATTAATTTCTACCAATGGTGAAGAAAAGACAGTGTTGTATTTTTTGTTGTATTTTTGTAATTTATACTCAGCTATTTGGCTTCATCATAAAACAAATAAAAACTACTCTGACAAATAGTTAAAATGTAAAACAGCTTTATCAGTAATATTTGAGACTAGCTTTACCCTGCAAAACCTTGGCACAGAGTTATATCCCCTTAGGCTTGATCAGTAGGCTAGGTTATTTTTGGTTTCAGTCAGATCCGATTTTTTCATGATTGTATTTTAAACTGGAATACTGTTGTATTAATTCTTTACTTTTGATTAAACGCAGGACCCAGATTGCTATTATTTTATTAGAAACTTACCACAGCTGTGGGGTGAACAGTAGCAGTCGGATGGATGAAGACATCTCCAATTATTTTAGGCAGGCCCTCTCCATTTTTAGCCAGACGTTCTGGGTGTTTTGATCTGTAGATTGCCAGGTAGTGCCTGTTGGCATAAACAGCCGCCCTGTTAGAAAGCAAAGAGAGAAATAAAATTTCTTATAACGTGAGAAGTGGTAAAAAAAATATTCCGAAGATATGACACCGACTTATTAAAAAAGTCAATCTAGGAAATTTTACGACATAATTTCAACAAAAACTCTACAAACCCAGCAGATTTAATTTGGCTCCAAAACCGGCTGAGTCGTGTAGACAAACAACTTTCCAGTGCCAGTTATCGGAATAAATATGTCTGCTCAAGTCTAATCACTTCTTTACTTGGCGTCAAGAAATCAAAACTGAAGAAAATTCAATCATCTGAATACAGACTATTACATAGTGTGCAGTATGTCCTTTATCGATGTATACATCTCATATGTGACATACTGAATACGGAAATTTCATAGGGTAATAAGCCCTTTATCGTGTGTAACATATTGAATGGACTATTACATAATGTGCAGTAAGCCCTTTATCGATGTATACACCTCACATGGTACATACTGAATAAATGCATTGAATTTATTAGGTTCCTAAGATTAGTTATTTTTCTTCTACAAACTGTTTTCATTTCAGTATCTCCATATTAAAGGACACAAAATATTTATTTTGTACATTTTTACCTTGTAGAAAACAATCAAAGAATAAAATCTAAGTGGAATAAAAAAATTTAAAAAAGTTACTCTGTCATACAAAAGTAAGAAACATAAAAGCCAAGAGACAACATGCACATTCATATTTATAAAGATCTGTAGAAAAAGAATTTAACAGCTTGCAAAAATAAAAATTTTAAGATTATGACAATTCTCTAACATAGATAGCCAACATTTTTCTCTCTAAAATTTTAAAATTCTAATTGCACAATAGTTAACATTTTCTTCTAGGACTCTTGTGCAAAAAGTTATAAACATGGCAAAATTAAATGCAGATATTTGTTCTAAATTTAAGGGTTGTATGTTTTTCACTCGTAGTTTACAATTTCAAGAAATGTATTTTTTTTCCTTGTCAAAATTAAAAAGATTCTTGAAAAAAATCAGGGTAACTTCTGATAAAAGGTTTTAATTAGTAACAAATCTAAAAATCCAGAATCCAGAAAAAAAATTCACAAGTTATGTCAAAATGAAGTGATTCAAAATCCATGATTTACCAAAGCTAATCAAAACTTCCATGAAATCCAAAATGTTAATATTACTATAATTACTAAAATTAAATAAGTGACATAAAAAACTACTTAAAAGATACTCAAGTTGGAAAATGTATTTTAATGTGTTTACATTTTTTATAGACCACTTGCAAGTTACACCTTTTTACTATTATGCCAGAAAATGGTGCTAGAAATCATGCTTCCTCTATATTTTGTATAAATACCTATTATTTAGCCTTTCTGAATTTTAAATTCAACCATTTCAGACATTCCACTAAACATACACAGAAGTAGGTATTGATTTTATTGTGGTTTTATATTTTTAAAATGTGAACTTGTGAAAACTATTTTAAATAGGGAATTAACAGGAGGTTGTTTTTTTTTCTGACACCATTAGCTGTTCAAATAATGAAAAAATTAGTTAACCTTATGTGAAGGGTCAGGCAATTTACTAATAAACTACTTGGACGAAATAAAAATAACAGAAGCATTTCATTTGTTACAACTATAAAACTGAATCAATCTCTACAATCTGGTCCACATTAGATTGCCTTAGACTTTTAACACATAGAACACTGAACGAGATAACAAATTTACAAAGAAAACAGATTTACTCAAAAATGAAAGCTACTGTATTAAGTAGTAATCTTAAAATTAATAAAAGATGCTGTCATTCTATAAAGAGAGGTGATAGTTTATTTGGAGATAATCAAGTATTCCATTAAACTTCTTCCTGGTTTAAATACTATGTTAAACTAAAACTTATAATTACCTATGCTCCTAAATAAGATCATCTAATGATGCAAAAATATTCTCAATAAATTAGTTAATAGTTTATCTGTTAACATTTTTTTAAATAGAAACCTTTCCCTTCTGAATTCCAGTTTCAACCTAATTTTTTTTTTTTTAGAATTTTAAGTTTAAGAATGAAAAAGAAAATAATAAGAAAATATTAGTAGCTAACGACATGCAAAGATGTAAAAATTGATAACAGGAAGAACAAATATTATGTACAACATATAAAACAGCATTCCATCATGACATTTTTTTTTTGGAAAAGCACTGTCCAACCTACCCAGCTGCTCTTGTACTCAAATCACAATAGCTGTAAATATTGTTTATAAATAATCTGTCTAGGTTTATAAAGTCAAATAATGTTGAAAAAATATCATTAAAATAGGTCGCACATAAAAACAAGCAAAAATTAAGCTGGTAAAAACAGGACGTTTTAGAGCATTTTCATGTATAGAGAGGGAAGTAAGTCATGTTTAATAACTGTTACAAAAATAAATAACGATTACGCCCCTTTGTTTAGCTTATAATCTATATATAATATATAAGCCCCTTAGGAGCCCTGAAGCCCGGCCCTGAGAGGTCCTTTCGTGAAATGAACTTGATATATACATCATGGGTCTAGGACTTATGGTTGCTGAGATCTAGGGCGCTCCTTTGTTAATATAGCTTATATAGTAAAAAACAGTACTTTATAAGCCCCTTTTTACGGCCCCCAGAGGTCAGATCGCGAAATGGACTTTTGATGCACACATGGCAGGCCAAGACCTACAAAATGATAAATACATCATGGGTCTAGGACTTATGGTTGTTGAGATCTAGGGTGATGATGGACAGACAGACAGACAAAATGTTCTAAAAATGTAAAAAAAACAGCATAATTTTATGTTGGCAGATTTATATAATACAAGCACTGACCTATAACATGGGGTAATACAAGGATGAGTTATACAACTTTGACGAATAAATAATCTGTTGTACTAATTTCCTCCAAGAAATTTGTGTCACTAAGTGGGTTTTTTTTTCTTTTAAATTGGAATAATTCAAAATGAAAATGTACAGCTCGTATTTGTAAAGAAACTCACATGATTATCAACTAATGAAAAAAGGATGTTTTTTATGACTAAACAGGATAATTAGATGGAACCAATTGGATGCTTTATAAAGACTAGAAGGGTGTTTTATGATTCAAATATACTCAATAATTCCTTGTTATCAATAAGCAAGTAAGTAAAGAATTACTATGTAACATCACAACCTTTTTCCTATAAATAAGAAACTGGTTGAAATTTTACATATCTGCAATGTATATCACTGTAACTAAGCTAAAGGTTTATAAGAAAAGTATATAGCTTCAAGCATCTAAGATATTAAAGATACATATGTTATCATTCAGGATAATAATATAGACAGCCAAAATTTGTATTTTAAAAAATATTACAATCATGTCTCGCAAATCATAAACCAATGAGCCATTTCATTCTCACAGATAACACAAAAAAAAATTAGATGATGGAAGCAAAATGAGACTTACTTGTAATTGTCCTCCAAGTTCTTTTTAAAAGTAACTTCCAATATTTTGAAGATGTTGGGAGTGAAGAGGTAGATACCGCAGTTGATTGTTGTACTTACAAATGTTTCTGGTTTCTCAGCATAATGCATGATCTAAAGAAAAGAATGTGATGACATTTTTTTTTAAATGGCGAAAAGAAAATCCTAAACTTAATCAGTCGTGTTTATCTTTTTTTTTTAGCATTAATTTCTTTTATTTGTTTTTCATATAGGATTTATATGATAAAGATATTTCCAGCATATATTTGATTTAAATAGGAAAACATCAGAATTTTCTACCTTTAATTTCATTTAAGCTTTTCACAAGACTAAAACACAACAATTGAAAAAACTTTTGAAAAAGATTTAAAAAAAAAAACTCAAGGTAAGCCACAGATTTACACAACCAAAATGAACCAATGACTATTCATTTTCTTAAAAACAAATAAACTTGATTTTAACTTACTTCATGTGTGTCTTTATTTTCAACCATACATCCATAATTCAAAGACTGCTGTCTAGTAGCCTGATTTAAATTTTGAAAAAAAAAATGATATTGCTTGTTAGATTTATTTCATTTCATGTTAAAATGTTCAAGAACAGAATTCATAAATAACTTTAAACAAAAAACAACTCAACCAACCTCTGTGCCTAGAATTATACCGTAAGCTTCTGGCCCATGCTCTCGATGAAACCTCAGCATCTCAGACATAGGAAAATCCCCACACACATCAGCATTCATCACAAAGAACATCTCAGGGTTGCCAGTTAAGATTTGATCTCGAAAGTGATAAAGCCCGCCTGCGGTTCCAAGGGCAGTGTACTCTTGGAGGTATCTAGACAAAGAAATTCACTAATTATCATGGCCTTGTTTCTATTTATAGACAGTTTACAAAACGTTAACTGAACTATATTCATGTTTTAAAAAAATTAATAATACAAAAAAACTAATCCCAAACCTAATCTGAATCTGAAACTCTAACTGAGCTTGCATGATGAATTTATTGAGAGCATCATTGGGTTGGTAAAAACCTATGAGTAGTATTTCTCTCACATCTAAAACCTGAAGATTATACACAAGACGATCTATAAAAAAAAAATAATTTAGCAAACCAACATTAGAAAAATAAATGAGCAAACCTAACAGATGATTTTTTTATAAAAGAGATCACTTGTGAAAAAAAAACTTGAAAACCATATTTTTTAGAATGGCAAGTAATTATTAAATAATCATAATCCTACAATATCAGATGTATTCATAACAATAATAAAAAGACCAGTTATCTAAAAGAGTTGATATCTCTTAAATCTATTCTTAAATCTAACAAGTGTTGTTGTTTTTTTGTTTTTTTTACTAAACCAATTAATGAAACTGGGAATCTTACTTTGCTGCAAGCTTCAATGTGGTGATAAATTATGGGAAACCCAGCAACAGGAAACAATGGCTTGGGAAGCTCTAAAGATAAAGGCCGAAATCTTGTGCCTGGAAGACATCATAAAATGATGAAAAAGAAAAAAAATACATAAAAAGTTAACTCAAAATGACAAAATAGGTGATAAAGATTAATTGCCATCCACATTAAAATCTCTACATCATGAGTAATTATAACAATGGAATTCAGCAGCATATACAGCTTCATTGTATTTATATTAAATATAATACATGTAATAAATAT
This sequence comes from Bulinus truncatus, assembly GCA_021962125.1. NCBI lineage: Eukaryota > Metazoa > Mollusca > Gastropoda > Planorbidae > Bulinus > Bulinus truncatus. The sequence continues at coordinate 381,714 of JAGDYQ010000406.1, read as the reverse complement.
GTCATTAGTCTCATAAGATAATAATATGGAAATGTATTTAAGCCTTTACAAAAAAGTTTACAGTAAAGTTTTTTTCCAGGAATAATTAACAAAAAGTTTTATAAGAAAGGATTGTATTGAAAAGTTTTATCAGAAAGGATTGTATTGAAAAGTTTTATAAGAAAGGATTGTATTGAAAAGTTTTATAAGAAAGAATTGCATTAAGAATAAGTTTAATCAAAATGGATACGTGTAAAGAAAAAGTTTCATTGGAAAAAATTGTGTTAACCAACAGCAATAAATGTTTGCTATCAGGGTATCAATAATACTTTGTAAACATTCAGTAAGCTGGTGGTCCACAGGTACTTGCAATATAGTTGGTTGTGTAAAAAAAAAAATCAATAAGTCAAATAAAACCTAATCACACTAGACCAAGGATTCTCAAACCTGTGCCATCAGACACCTTGGTGAGCACTGACTATTTACGTGTCTGAACACTGCACAACAGCGGGAAAATAAAAAGATCACCCTTTGTACTAAGTTATACCCTTACATTAAATTTGAGATGTTTGTTTTTGAAGATTACATTATAAATTTCAAAATTGAAATGTGCTTAAAGTTTTTAAGTGGGATGGATGGCAGAGTGGTGTAGATACTCTACTGTCGACCTGAGAGTCCTGGGTTCAATCCTCGGTGAGAACCATGGGGATTTTTCCAGGTGAAATGTGTTTCTAAGTCATCCCACCAGGCTCTAAATGGGTACCTGACTTTAAGTTGGGGAAGTAAAAGCGGCTGGGCATTGTGCTAACCACACAATCCCTTCATATCTAGAGGTTATAGAAACAGATGAATTCTACACTTCATCTGCCCCGATGTTCCCTTTAGGGCTTTGGGGACTTTTTAAAGTTTTTAATACACAGAAATATAAACATATTCATGTATATATAAACTAAATCTGTTATTGAAAATAATAAAATGGTGCCCACTGCTCAATCTAAAGCATAACAGGGGCTCAGATATAGAAAAAGAATATGAACCCCTGAATTATACTATCTCAAGTTAAACATTTGGAATGTGTCTCATCATTTACCTGTGAGACTGATCAGTCATATGTTACATTTCCTTCACTAAAACCCACTAGGCCTAGTACAAAAACCCACGTTAAATCGTATATTTACACACAGTCCCATGTTTTATAAAAAAATTTGATATTTCTAGGACAATGGTCATTGGGTTTAATGTTATAGAATTAAAGAATATATTGTTATATGAAATAAAGAAAAGCTTTACTTAATTTTTATATTAGTAAAAATTTTATATTAGTAAATTAGCCTAATATTACATTCTGTTTTTCATTTTTCTGTGTTGGAAACTGTAAGAGCTCCAACAATAAGTAAATAATTAATCATTTCTCATTAATGTCTCATATAATTAAAATGTTATATGGATTCTGAATGCAAAAAGTAGGCAATAAGCCTCCACCACTCAAAAAAATTCCACATGGAACTTTCAGCGCTGAAGTTTCTGTAATGCTTTTGCATTACCTCTCTCTCCACAACACAAAACTGAAATAATCAACACAGCGCAAGTCAGCTGACTGGAAATAGACTATTTCTAATTTCTTTCTTTTGGCACAAGAAGTTTGTTCAACTTTAAAAAATAGACTACTGTTTTCACAAATCTTTCAATGTAGGCATTCGGCTCAACCAAGTAAAAAAAAAGAGATAAACTTATGTCTCTAGCTACCTTATTATCGTCAAAACTAACATCATAATAATATATTACACAAAATATTATATACTAATAATATAGATTTTTTTATCAGTTTGCTAGAACTCTTTAAGACTAACGCTTCAAATATTTTTATCGACCGATAAACCTTTATAAAAGGGTATTTTAGGTAGACATGGATAAGCAATTAGTTTCTGTCTTAAAATGTATGTAGTTTATGTTTCTCAGTCAAAATCCAAAACTTTCATATTTTTTTTAATAATTATATATTTATTTAAACCTTTTTTTCTTTTTGAATCAATGTTTCTAAGTGGCCATTTTGGTTTGAAAATATAGTTCTGCGATAAAACCTTGCAAGCCATGAAAATGAAAATATTTGGTGCTCCGTTTCAGAAATACGGAATATGTGCATGTTTCAATTAAAATATTATTGCAACAAAGACAGAATCTGTGAGGTCTTTATTCTTTAGATACTAGAATTTTGGGCTGATTGAGGCATAGCTTTATAAGCATATTTTGAGCAATTAATTTAAAGTAAGCTGTAAATTTAGCATGAAAGTAAATACTCCAATTTCATCTCCACACCTCAAGCAGTATTAAAGTTATAAGCTTTTTAGTAAAAAAAAATGGAAAATTTCTGTCACAAATACTGAACTTTTTTTTTTACAATGTTATAATTTACAGTAACAGACATCTCGCATCAAATTGAGCTAGAGAGATAATATTTACTGGATTTTTTTTTTTTGGAAATGGTTAGTGAGCTCTTTAATACTGAATTTTGAATTTCATTGAAGTACCCATATACTTAAGCATTTAAACCTAAGTACTAAGTATCTCTTTAGCGACAAGTATTATCTTGATAATTTACCTCAATAAACGTTCCAAAAGCATATTTAGTCAAAAAAAAATGTTATACTACTGATACTGATACATTTATTTTATTATATTATATGTATTGACTACATTTAAGAGTCATTTATCTTTAACTCAAAAATGAATGAACTGAGATAATGATAACAATTAATATAAGTAATACAATTATTCAAAAGGAAGTTTATATTAACGAATTATTTTAGATAGAAATCGATGATGCAACTAAAACTACGGTAATCAAGTAACTAGTCCCAGTTAGTAGCAAAACATCCATTAAAACCGGTTCGATTTTTTTATAAGTAAATATATTATTTACATTTAAAACAATGTTTTAATCTCACCCTTCATTGGACCCCCGACAAGTATTATAGCTTTCAACATTGTCTGTTTAGTATTTTTCCAACAACTGTGTTTACTGGAATCTAAATATGTAACCAAGCCCTCGTATAAAACTGAGTAGGAAATGTAATCGCCTGAGATAGGACACGTATTTCAGGTCTTATTGGGAATACTCGCCCTTTAATGACCTAGTTTTGATACATAGTGTTTTTTTTTTATTTTGCCCAAAAAAAACTAGCTATTCACACAATAAGTGTCATAATTATTATTTACTTAATTTATGAATCGCGCTTCATTTTAAGTTCAAGAGACACTCATATATGTCAATTATATGTTTATAATAAGTGATAAAAGTTTATTTAACACTGCTTGGTTTGTGGAATCTAGAGGGGTGGCTTGCTACGACATGCCCTGGCCAAGTTTACCAAATACAAATGTATGTGGAAGCCTGGAAGGGGTGGGGTGCAGTCACGACAAATATATGGGGCCGCATGGTGACCGAATGAGTTTTTGTACGCCTTTTTTTCCATTATCTAATTTTTTTCCAAAAAAATGTACTACTGTGCAGCCATGCAATCAAAAACGGAATTCGGATCGCATACGTGGCCACTGGATTACACACACACACTCTCTCTTTCTCTTTAAGACCTCCAAACCGTCGGCATATAGGGGGGTGCCCTTTCAACTGCTGGGGCACTCTTTCCGGTCTTTAAGACCCCCAAATCGTCGGCATATAGGGTTACACTAGCAAAATATGAAAATAATGTCCCATTCCTATTCCACACAACACATCAAGTGGTGAAAATGCTGCCCCTGGTTGGGGGAAAAAATAATGCTGATGCCCACTACCCCCCCCCCCTTAATAGTTACACCACCGTGCTTGGCCACCAATGTCATGTAGGTCAACTAAACTTCATAGTTTGGGAGGTATAATATGGTCGGTCTTGATATCAGTGGATTGTTCAGACTGAAGCCCATGGTTTTAATCTTGTTTTAGGAGATATATTTTCAGAGGACTGGTTCAGTTAGTTTGAAAGTCGTTTAACCAAGTGAATTTTAGCATTTATTTCCCCCATTTTTAATAGGTTCCTTTGATCATATAAACTTGTGCTAAAATTTATTTGGATGTGTACACAAACATCAGCCATATTTGGAATGTCTTTGATCATATAAACTTGTGCTAAAATTCATTTGGATGTGTACACAAACATCAGCCATATTTGGAATGTCTTTGATCATATAAACTTGTGCTAAAATTCATTTGGATGTGTACACAAACATCAGCCATATTTGGAATGTCTTTGATCATATAAACTTGTGCTAAAATTCATTTGGATGTGTACACAAACATCAGCCATATTTGGACTGTCAGGTTTTGGAATTTTTCAGTTATCAAATTTCTAGCAAATAGAAAACAGGATTTAAATGAGACCTTATTATGTTAACGGTTTCAAATGACATTAAATGTAATCACAACTATAACTACCTAACAAAAAAATTTTTTTTGTTTTCAAATGAATTAAGCTTTAACTCAATGGTGAAATCTTTAAAACTGAAAAACACCAGACGTTTCTTAATGTCCTGTAGGTTTGTTCATTTTGACAGCTAATGAAGACTTATTTATTAATGATATAACTGTTGTTCAAACTGAATCATTTCCAACAAAAAATCATTTCTTTGGGTCGCATTTTAATATCTCACTTATTTGAACATTTTATTTCATGTATACCTTTAACCCAGTCTGTAAACTATGCCAAATGAAAGGTATATTTAAAAAAAAAAATTATATACAAGAGAATGTATCAGCTCTAAAAAAATTAAATTAGTTTTAAGAAGCTCATGTGTGCAAAGAAGAACAAATAGGAAAAGAAAAAAAAAATTTTTATTTACTATTTCTTTCCTTTATTTTTTTCCAAAATAAAAGCAATTGCATTTTCCACAAAATAAAATAATTGCTACAGCAATGAAAATATTTCATTAAAAAATAATTAACTGTTACAAATATCTGCTATTTTCTCAAAATCTTCTAGGCATTACAGCATTCATGCAGAAAAATAAGTTATTTTTTTTAAATTGAAAAAAAAAAAAAGAACAACTGAAAATAATGAAACTCCACAAAGTTCAAACCATTCTGGGTCATTATTTATAAAATTCATCATAAAAAGATATAAGTAATCAAGTAATTCACATTGGTGAACCATCTTCATAAAGTGACTTGATATTTTAACAATTCAAACAATGAGGGTAAAAGGACAAGCCCAGCATAAATAAAAGTGAACTTTTCAATGTACATGATAAACGAAATATGAAGTATTAAAACATCTACACTCCACCAAGTAATCATTTCTTTTTTCCAGTGAGTCCTGCTCCAGCATTAAATTTAAAGAAAATGATGTCTCCATCCTGAACTACATAGTCTCTTCCTTTCTGTTTATATTTTCCATGGGCCTGACAAAATAAAACAAAGCTTCTTTAACATTAAAAACCTTAATTCTTGAAAGTAAGATAGGAGTTGAAAAAAATCTTCCAATAAATAAACAGTTTGTTAATAAAAACTGAGAAAACAATAAAAAATTATGGAAAAATGGAAATAATTTTAAAAAAGCTAAATTACAAATCTTTTATTTATCTACGAAAAATTTATAAAACATACCTTGCATTCAGCTTCGGATTTCAGATCAAAGAAATCGTCATAAGCCATTACTTCAGCCATAATAAAACCTTTTTCAAAGTCAGTGTGGATACGTCCTGCAGCAGCTGGTGCTTTCGTACCAACCTAAAAAATTATGTTTCATAATTACAAACCAAACATTAAGCAGCAGTATAAAAAAAAAACACAATCAAATTAAATGTATTCAGTTGCAGAGGAGACGTTAAAGAGTATCAAATTAAATTTATTAAAAAGGAAAAGAAATGAAGCATGATGAGTAAGTTCTGATCATCTAATCACAGTTAATTTGCTACAACACAGCTAATTACACATGAAGTATTTTAAAATAATAATATTATCTATACAAGTTAAAGGTACAGAAATACAACCCAATATTTCAACATATACCTGAATAGTCCAAGCTTTTACTTCATCTTTTCCAGAGGTAAAGAAATAAACTAAGTTCAGTGCCTTGTAGCCATTAACAATAATTTTTTCCAGGGCACTGAAATTGTTCAAACATAAGCGATTGTAAGCACGTAATTCATTCTCTCAAGTTTGTAAACATTTTAAATTCAGCGAAGGAGTAAAAAATGTTTTTTTATTTAGCTAAAATAAGTTTCTCGAACAAGAACATTTTTTTTTTTGAATAACATCAATTTAAAAAATAAAATGTTTAACAGTACGCAAACAAATGAAAATCTTCACAAGTATAAAATAAATGGACTCTCTCTATCAATAAATGAAAGTAATGATGTATTGTTGTCGTAATAATGTATTGTTGTCGTAATGATGTATTGTTGTAGTAATAATGTATTGTTGTCGTAATAATGTATTGTTGTCATAAAAATGTATTGTTGTCGTAATGATGTATTGTTGTCGTAATAATGTATTGTTGTCGTAATAATGTATTGTTGTCATAATGATGTATTGTTGTCGTAATAATTTATTGTTGTCGTAATAATGTATTGTTGTCGTAATAATGTATTGTTGTCGTAATATTGATTGCTTTTTTGATGAATTTATTTTCTTTGTGATCTATCAAATTAGTTTTATTGATGCTGTAAAAAATCTCAATCTGCTCATCAACAACACAAATAAACTAATAAAGACAGAACAAAAATAGAAATCAGATTTCAATTATCTGATAGATGTAAACATTTGCTGATTGTTAGCACAGTTACCAATACGTGTTGAGAAACAAAAATAACCAGTGCAAAAGGTGCATTTGTATTCAGATTATTAAATCAAACATTACATGCAAAATACAAGTATATTTCTGACATATTTTCATGTCAGCTTTAAGTCCCAATCTATAAAGCAAAAACTACAATATAATGAATTTTGTATCATTGTCTGACAGAATTTTAAAACTACTGGGTAAGAAGTGAATCAAAATTTGAAATTAAGTATCCAACCAGACTAATGAAGTTTAATGAACTACTAAAGAATTTTATTTTTACAACTTAATGACTAAATTACTACCTTGTAGCCTCTAAACTTTTTAAGTAAGCATCTTTTTCCTCTTGTGTTTCCAAATCTAAAAGCTTGGATTCCAGAATGCCGCTGAATAAAATTACCATTGCACCAGGATCTTTGGCATCAATCCATTCCTTGATCTTCAATAACCTGGCCATCATAAATAATATTGATAACAGACAATAAAAAAAAGTATTAACTACAACATGCTAAGTCTATTTATTACATTTTTACTATTTTTCACACAAAAAAAAAAACATTGAGGAAAGTTACATCTGAAGGTTTTTTTTAAATATACAAGACTGTTAAACACAATTTTTTTTCCTGCTGAAAAATCGAAATCGAAATTTATATGAATAATAATTTACAAAAATTACTTTACTTGAAGTTTTTGAACACCACCCTTTTAATTAATGTATCAAAAGGAAAACATCTTGAGAGATCTTATGTAAGTAAAAGAAAATATTGTCCACATATCTAATACATAAAATACCTAATCCCCCTTTCTGTCTATGTGTAAAGCTAAAAATAGCTCATTAAAAAAGTAAATTCTCATTGACTAGAATGTTGGAAGGAGGAATAAAATGAGTGGTTCAACAGGTTTTCCTATTAGGCGTTGATTGTATTAAGTATACATTGAATACACAAATATGACTGTGTTTTAACTCTCTTGTTTTGTGTCTCATTTGAAGATTGGATCATCATTAATTTCAATTAAACTTTTTACATTCTTTATTATTTTTGTTTTCATCTATATTATTAAAGTTTTTCCTGTTGTGCAGGCTGTTTATTTCAGGGGAAGGAGGGGTAGAGGGAACTAGGCCCAGAGATGAGAGGGGTCTGGGAAAGGTGGTGGTAGTGAGCCGGAGGGATGTGTTAATGGAAAGGGGGATGAGGTAATGAGAAGAGTTAAATATACAGATAACTCAGTTTTTAAAAAATTTGTTGAACAATTACTGTGTATAAAAGTTAACTTGCAGAAAGTCAGTTTTTTCGATTCCACAAATGTTGAACATATTAGTGTAGTTTTCTTTTAGCAGGCTTTATAAACAGTCTTTAACAATAACAACAACAAAATCCAAATTAGGTAAATCTTTTTTTAAAGGAAATTTAGCCTTTTCCATTATTTATAAAATTATGTTTAAAGTTATCTTAAGTTTAAAGCTGAAAATTTATTCTATGCATATGGAGTTTGTGTTTGATGTATGGACAGCAACTACTTGAAAAAATTGGTTAGGGCTGAGGGTGGGGAGAGAGGATTTGTAAATGACATTTCAAGTGAGAGTTGGTTTACGTCCCACAAGTCCACACAGCTTCAAATGGGTAACTGACTTAAGTTACCACACAATCCCTTCATAGGCCGTGGTTATAGAAACAGTTTAATTTTACACTTCATCTCCCCAAATGGCCCATTATGGTTAAGAGAACTTTACATACCATTTATTCTTTCTCCTAGCATAATCTTTTTCTGATAGGTTCACTAAATAGATCACAGGTTTGGAAGTAAGAAACAGATGCTGATTTAACACTTCAATCTGAAATAAAAATAAATTGAATTATAAAATGTGCTTTATAAAAGTTATACATAAAAAATACATTACTTTTAAACAACGAATTTCTGTTTGAAATAAATACACACCTCCTTTGCATCCCAGACTCCATTCCTCACCCATTTGTTGTCATTCAGCACTTGCTGGACTTTCTTTAAAACATCCTAATGAAAAGGTAAAAATGAAAATACTTTATGATCCAATATCACAAACAGAAAATAGATAGAATGAAATAAAAAAATTACCAGGTGTAAAAATATATCTAAAGCCATACATTCTTATCCAAGCTGTCCAAGACTCAATTAACTTGAAATGCAAAAAAAAAATAAAGCAAAGGTTACAAAATAAAAATAAAATAAGGACCATTTCTGGAGATGTGGAATACTGGTATTTATTAAGTAAAAAGTAAAAAAAGTAAAGTTCCCTTAACCCTAACGGGTCATCGGAGCAGATGAAGTGTAGAATTCATCTGTTTCTATAACCTCTGCATATGAAAGGGTTGTGTGGTTAGCACAACGCCCAGCCGCCTTTACTCCCCCAACTTAAAGTCAGGTACCCATTTAAAGCTGGGTGGACTTGGGGGACTATCACCAGGACCTGAAAAAATCCCAAGGTTCTTACTGAGATTCGAACCCGGGACCCTCCGGTCGACAGTCGAGTGCTCTACACCGCACGACCACCCGTCCCCTGGTACTTATTAAGATGTTTATTAATATGCCCAATAATTATACTGTATCATGAAACATTTTTTAGAAGTAATCAGAAATGATATCAGGCCACTAAATAATGTACGAGGGAGTGGATGGTCAAGTGGTGTAGAGCGCAAAACAGTCAACCTGAGGGTCCCTCACAAGAACCAAGAGAAATTTTTGCAGGTGAAAGTTAGATGAAAGTCTCCCATGTTCACCCAGCTTTAAATGGTATCCGACTTCAGTCAGAGAAGTAAAGGTGACTGGACATTGTGCTAGGCACACAACCCCTTTATATACTGTGGCTTCAGTAATAGATGAATTCTACACTTCACCTCGCATGATGGCTCATAAGGACTATGGGAATTTTACTTAAAAAATGTAGGATCACCAAAGAAAGTAAACCACTAGCCCTTAACATTAGCGAAGGACATGATAAGGTAAAGGATGCAGAGATTGCAGGAACCAGAATGCTATTCCATCTTCTACATACAGTGAAATGTCGTTATAATGAATTTCTTACTAACAGTACTGCCAAAAAAAAATAGCTGTTTTGCAGATATTTTATTCTTCCCTTACCAAAAAAAAAATTTAATTGGCAAATCTCTAAATCAAGTCAACTTGAGCTCAACGAAATTCACATTTACTAGATAATAGGTGGGGGGAGTGTTAGGGGAATAAGATGTTATGGTAACCTTTAACCTCTACTGATGAGGATAGTAAAATTTAATACCACCAGGTGCGGTACTGCGTCAAAAATCGTCTTGGGACGAGGGCGGCGGCGGCGGCACAATTACGTAACAATGAACTGTAAGGGGATGATAGGAGGAGAGTTTTAGCAAAGTGGGAAATGGGTGAGAGCTAAGACATCTTGGGATAGCCATATGAATGTAGGGAACGTCACACATTCGTGGGATTAAAAAAATCAATAAACCGGTGTTATTTTTGTGTTGAGGGAAATCGCGCTAATGAGAAAGAAGCAAAATACTTAAAAGTATAGCTTTCTGGGAGGTATGAGATTGACATTATGGATTCGGTGTTTGTAAAAAGCAATCTTATTGTTTGAGGGTTTGATGCTGAGGGTCGAATTTTGCAAATATGGCTATTAACAATTTTGCTTAGAAAATGGGGATCTTATAGTTTGGCATAGGGACTTAATGGACAGATGGGTGCATTCTGCCAAGATGTTAATAAACTACTGGTACCTGTATTTAATTAATACAGGAAGTGAAGAATAAATGAGTGATTTATTTGACCTTTTGTGACATTGAACTATACTTTTTTTTTCTAATTATAATAAAATTTAATCCAGTTCAAAATAAATATATATATATTTAAAATTATTTCATTGTTTAATAAATGAAACAATATGAGTAAGAGAACCGTAATACGCACATTGAACAGGTTTCTTATAAATTAAGGGAAGTCATGTTGAATAAATGTTACAAAAATAAATGAGTTACGCCCCTTAGTTCAATGTCCATTAGCGATAAGTAACGAAAGCTAAATTAGTAGTTAAACTAATAAGAAATAAACGGAGAGAAAATTTAACATATTTTTAGCTAAATATCTTTGGAAAAAGTAGTAAAATGACACAATATATCTGCATTGATACCTAAATGAAGTATACCCACATGTTAACAGAAAATGTCGTTGCCGGAAACCCCGCCCCCCCATTGCAGTGTAACACATTTTCAGTATTACAAATGAATTTTGAGCCCCCCTCAATTTCGTTATAGCGACATTTCACGGTATATAATTCATTATTACTTTTTAATGCAAACAAGATTTTATTTTATGACAACAAATGATACAATTTCCTAGATAATACATTTAATTAAATATTTGATAACAAGGTTCAAATTAATTATTTCGGAACTCGGAAAGGGTGAATATTGCTTCTATTATTTCAAAAAAGAAAAACTGTCTTAAAAATGGAATGCATTTCTGAAATGATTAAACTCGGATTTAATAAATGGTTGTATATACAGATACAATTTTACACTTTCTCTTTAAGTTTACTAGAAATGATACTAGAAATGATCTGGCCATGATCCATGGCCATTGTGGTCTTGGCTATTTTGAGGACTAAGAAGTGACCACTACAAAAACTGTTGCCAATAGTAGTTTACATTACCAAGAGATAAATATCTCACCCTTCATGGACATCATAGGATCAGTTATTTATCTGTAAGAAGAGAAATTTACAAATGAAACTTTACCAGCTCCTCTTTCTTCTTCTTATCTGCTCCTCCTCTAGTAACACTTCTATCCAAGGGCTCAATGTGCTTAGACAGGTACTCCAGGTCTTTAAGTCTGATCTCATCATGAATAATTTCCAGGTCACGCGAAGGATCAACTTCACCCTCTACGTGGATGATCTCCTCATCGGAAAATGCACCTTTAGGGAATTAAGAGCATGGTAGTTTCAGAAACAATTATGAAAATATTTAAGCATGCACATCTAATTCTACTTCATCACTGACAAAATAAAATTGTATATTTAAGGTGGTCCATGGGGCATTTAAGATTTCTGCTGGTTGTTTTTATCTTTTTTATTTTTTAAGCTACACTAGCCATTTTTGGCACATGCATACAACATACCAATTAATGAACAAAGAAATAAAAAAAATATATAAAAAAATTTATTTAAAAATGTATTTTGTGACTTTTTTGGGTAAAAAAGTGTAATTTTAAGACATATTTTCAAAAATTTTCAAAGAACCAAATTTTAAAATCTATTGTAGATATCATAAAATAACTTTGCACAAATGTTAATGAGTGTGTTTCAAACAAACGTCCAATTTTTTTTTGGAAATATTACATAGAATTTTTTTTTTATTTTTTTTTCTTACCTACCCCCCCCCTCGAAAAATTCACTTTTTTGAGAAAAAGTTGCATTTTTACAAAGTGGGAGAACTAAGAGAGTTTTAAAATTTCAAAAACTAATGTTTATTTGATGATAAATAAAAAAGTAAGTAAATTAAAATAAACAATAATGCTGTTACATAAAAAAACTGTGAAAGGTTTGAAAAAAAACAACAACCCAGACATATTGGAAAAATGGCTTTAAAAAAAAGTGTTTAGTGTGATGAAGGACAATGGTACTCACGAACAACATGGAATATAGCATCACAAGCACTTATGTTTGACAGGAAAGCATTGCCAAGACCTTTACCCTCATGAGCACCTTTTACCAAACCAGCAATATCAACAACATTTAAGAATGCAGGAACTTTGCTGTGAATGAAGTAGAATAAATGGAATTTGAAATGGCTATAGTTACTTAGAATTATATTATTTCATCACTTTTAGAAAGCTTTAACTAAGATACAGTGATTTATACTTTTAGCTAGCACAGAAAGTGTTAATCACAGATTTATTAAAGTCACCACCTGTCAGGTTCATATGTTTCACAAAGGAAATCAAATCTTTTATCTGGTACGGGAACTCTACCTGGAAAAATGTACACAATATATTATTTTCAATTAACAAAAATACAAGCATTTGAATTAAAACCTTTTTTCTTGCTCAGGTAACCTTCTCTTTGAACCACATAGACTAAACATACATCTCTGGACCATTCTGGCTAGACTAACATCACAGAACTCTACAAACAGTGACTTACTGACTATACTAAATATAAACTAACAACATGACAATGGCCTTGACAACAGAATACATCATTATAAATCATTGACAAGGGATGATGATAAAAAGTTAGGAAACTTTACTGTATTAGATGTAAAGCTAAATTAATAAAAGGTCATATTTCAAAAATATGATTTAAAACCCAAGAAAAAAAAAGGAACCAGGAATTTTCTAGTTACGTATGTTAACCTGACATTGACAAGCTTATTTTAAAACGAGCTAAAGTATGGCTAAGATTATTCCTGCCATTCAAACAAAAGTAAAACAATCGAAGTAATTAAATAGATTTTTAATTGTAAGAAAAGACACCGCAATTTTTCCTTTAACCAAAAACTGCATTAAAACACTTACTTTCATTTGGGTCGATGGTACAAAATGGAAAATTTTCTGCCTGAGCCTGACTTTTTGTTAAACAGTTAAAAAATGTGGATTTTCTAGAGTGAAAAAAAATTAAAATGTTGAATTTTGTAAATGAAAAAATATGAATGTCTCAAATAAAAGTTTCTAAGTAAAGACTGTTTTTAAAAAAGCTAATCATTTATACTTACCCCACATTAGGTAAGCCAACAATACCAATTTTCAAATTTGTTCCGAGCCTACCAATTAATGCTGGTTTTTCTACTTCTTCTTTCTTCTTGGGAGGCATATTGAAATGTGTTGCTCTGGCTATTAGATTAGTTTTTCAAATAGTATATTATACTTTTATGCAAATTATGCTTTTGCTATAAAATATAGTATAATAAAATCACTATACAAATAGTAATAATTAGAATTTTAATGCACTTTAAAGTAATACTTATATTTTTAAGTTGTATTATTAAAAACAAGCTTATAATTAACAATTTTCCTTATTAATATTAGAAGCCATTAATTTTGACTAATAATTTTTTTAATCAGGTGTTGTGAGTTAATAGGTTTGGAAATTGTTTAAAAAAACAAAAAAACAATCAAGTTTTATAAAACTTTGTAGCTGTAGCATTTGGTTAAGTACTGCATCAGGTACAAAGATTTCTATAAAAAATAAAATACCCTAATCTCTTTAAAAGATGCATATTGCCAAGAATTCCATGTATAAGCCATCCCTCCCTACAATTTTTGCAGTCTGGCAACATTTAAGGTCAAGGTCATAAGAAAGCTTATAGAAAAATGGGTGACTAGCGACATAAGCAAATGATTCATACACCCGTAAAGACCCTGTAATTGTTTATGCATACATCTAAGTTTTTGGAGGAAAAGCAATAGAATGAGATAGTAGTACTCTACTAGTTAAATTGTTTAGATATTATTTATGATGACCTTTTAAGACAAATTATTGGTTTCTCATTAAACACGCTTTTTTCCTATTTTACATTTGTAAATATTAGTTACTTATTGCCTAAGAAAAGGAATTTTTAAGTTGGCAACAGTAAACAATTTAGGTCAGGAAAAAATATGGTGGTTTTTTTTAATATAGAATATAGAGAGGCTTTCTTTTGTAAATAAATGCAACTTATTACTAATATTTATGCTTTTTTTCTTTTTAAATGTGTTTATCATAATCAATAGTATAAATTAGTTCTGTCATATATCAATTTTTGTTAATTATAATTTCGTAATAATTGATTATGCTATAATACGAGATTACCTGGAAAGGGTTAGGGTGTGGAGCAATATCTATTTATGGTCTCCGAAAAAAAAATATCTCCCATTATTAACAGTAAATGACATCATCAAGTTCTCATTCATTCTGTTTACTCTTTAAACGTGTTAAAACGATCGCCGATTTTGAGCACCATCATTGTGTAATAATATCATAATATAAACTGCATTTCCCGCGAAAAGAAAATAAATTTAAATCATAAGAGTTCATTCTGTTTACTGACGTATCCCGAAAAAAAAAATACGTAGTACGTCTTAGACGTATCCGGAGCCAGTTTGAACTAATAAATGGAGGGGGGGGGAATTAACTGAAATAAGTAAGGTAGGGAAAGAGTTGAGACAAGTTTATTTTTAACGTAAATGGAAATACACTCGAAAGGAAAGATAGAGTGCAACCTTTTTTATATAATGTATCAATCGCAAATGGAACAAGTACATTTAAGAAAGTAATTGTTGCTACATCTACCACGTCTGCCGATTGGAATCGCAGTCGTCTACGAATGTGCCGGTATCAGGTAGCTTAACCTTCCACAAAATATATGTAAAATAAAATTATCGGGAGAATATTAAAAAGATAAATAATTATTGCAATCCAATGCAACATCGACAAATCTTTTAAAAAATAACAAATTAACAAAAATTACATAGATGATAGTGATGAAGCAATACCGAAACGCGTGTATTCCCAATATGGCAACAACAACAAAGTAAACAGTTCCGGTATAAAAAGATTTTCAAAAAGTTTCGCATGTGTTTTTTTAAATAATTAATTATGTACGCCGATTCATATGAAGCAAACATTAATGGGCACGAGCTGAGATGGGCAAAAGTTAATAAAAAATCTAATTAAATCTACTAATCTACCAACTCAAAATAACTAAAAATTCAACTGGCTTTTTCCAGTTTAATGCAAAGTGAAAAAACTTTAGCTAAAATTTATGTTTCAAACTACTTTTTTTAGTTAAATTTCAGAATTTCACCGACACAATGCAAAATGAATAAAATATGTTCTACATTTTGTTTCATTCTCCATGTGAAAATTATAACTACATATATGGGGATGTGCCAACGTCACAAGTGTCAACCACTGAATTCTTCTAGGTGGTGTCAACTACTTCAGTAAATGAGCACACTTTTTGGGCTGCGAGCTAGCTAAGAGTGGATCACAAAAATGTAAATAACTACTTAATCAAGAATATATACACCTAAATTTGATTTCCTTAATACTTTTTTCTTTCTTTAGGGGAAGGTCACAAAAACTGTGTACATCTTTAAATGGATAGCAAATCCCAAAGGTGTGAGAATCACTGCATAAGACATTTTTATTATTTGTGGAAAGGCTCTCAACATTTAATGGAAAGTTGTGGGTGAATGGACATAACATATGTAGGCCTACAGATTGTTAAAACAAAGAGGTTAGCTCTAGGACAAACATGTGCATTACTGTTAATCTTTATAATTGCTCTTTAGAATTGGCAAGGACATTCTAAGCTGCAGTATTTATTTTTTTTATCTAGAATGAGAACAAGATTATGTAATAAATATGGATGTGACGGAGCTGATGAAAATCCGCATCCATTGGATTCGGATTTGGCAAATATAAATCAGTCGGATTCGAATGCGGATGCGGATTCGGTCAACACTTGGCTAAAAGGGGGTATACCAAGATGTCAGTCCCGTGCCCTCCCCCTCCCGACAACGAGGTTTTTTATCATTTCTTTTTGCATGAACAGCAGCATAAACAATTACAAAGCACAGGCAGCCACATTGTTAACGAATCATCAGTACAAGATGCTTTGCATAAAATAAAATTCAACTTAATTCTACTTCTGTCATATTTCTTATTTAATTTTCATGCACAAAAAAAGAATGTATTAAAATTAAAAAGTACAGTAATACTGTTCTCACTTGTAACTATTCAAGAAATATTCTACAAGTTGAAGTCATATCAGTCAAGCACAATCAGCAGGCAACTGAGTCTCTCTCATTTCACGGCATCACAACCAAATTGAAACATGTAACCTTACACTACTAAACAAAACATTGTCTGGAAATTTCTGTTGTTTTTGTTCTTTCTGTACTGTTTACTATAACTCCAGTGTCAGTTGTTTAGCTGTCATAATGTCACTCACATGAGGCCCCAGTACTTGAAATTAATTAATGGCAGATTAAACTTTTCTTTATTTCGGGTTTTCGAAAGTCTCTAGGTTTTTAAATTTTAGTTACGATTTCTACAGCCGTGTTTGATCAGTAAACGGTAATTTTTCAAATTCGAATCCGGCGGAATTTTGTTTAAAAATCCGTCGGATTCGAATTTGCTAAAAAAACGTCAAAGTTCGAATGTCGTCGGATTCAAATTCGAACTTCGTCACATCCCTAGTGATAAATATATCATGCTTTTAATACTAAGTGCTTTTTTTGTGCAATATTTTTTACAAGAACAAATTTTTTATTAGAACAAGATGAAATTTGTATTCTAAAAATATATTGAAGAATGAAAAAAGAATTTTGTTTCACATATATCCACTGTGACCATATGTTTCACATGCATCCACTGTGACCATATGTTTCACATACATCCATTGTGACCATATGTTTCACAGATCAACCTGTTAGCTGCCTCTTCCTCCATCCCACCACACCAGAGAGAGTATCACAAAATATTTTGGCATATTTTGTGATCTCTCCTTCCTGGTCTGAGACATACCATGATCCACGGGGGATGGATCATAGGGGTTCTCTAGTCAGGAAAAAAAACCCATTACTTGCGAGGGTGGTGGTACTGTGGTCAATGAGGACTATCCGAGACCGCAGTATTCACAGCAGGCGGTGGTGACGGATGTGGTCGGCACACAACACCCTTCCACTCCGTCCCACTCAAGCACACCTGCGCAGCTTGCCATTTCCGGCTGAGGGTACAGGCACACTACACCCTCCCCTCTGTCCGAGTGGCAGGAAAAACCCCTTTCCTTGCCATTCTGGCCAACCGGCAGTACACACACCCTGCTGGTCTGGCCGGTTTGGGCAAGGATTAAAACCCATCTTTCTGCCATCCCTGCAGATGATAGCGGGCACACTCACCCCGCCGCTCTGTAGGCATGGCAGACGTGCATCAGCGCCGCCAACAATGTTGGTGTGGTAGGCACACTACACCCTACCATGCTGGCAATGGCTACGTTAAGAAAAGAAAAAACAAAAAAAAAAAAGGAGGTGATGTCAAAAAAAAAAGGGGGGGGGGGGGTCACACATTTTCTACAATATAATAACTTTATTCATTAGGTATACATTTTACACTGTAGTGTATGGGTGCAGATAAAAGAACAAGTGTTTAATGAGTAATTATTAACTAATACTTATAAGAGTGGATTTAAGGATGTGCATTCAATGGGTCGTCGCAAGACCTAGGTTTTACACATTTTTTTTAATGAAAAATAATTATGAAAAGTTAATTTTCCTCTAAACTTGTTTGCTGACAGGGAAGTAATTATAATGTGATGACCCACTGCAGAAAGATTCTTCAACAAAGAAACGCCTAATTTCCCTTGAGTTTCTTAGAGCAGAAAGATTCCCATTTGCCTTCATTTGGCTGCCAAGAAACCTTGATAAAAAGTTCCCGAAACTAAAAATTCAAATGACAGATTTCCCACTATTGTTTTTTTTTGGTAATAAAGATAAACTAAATCTTTTTTTTTTTTGATTGTTTTCTTTCTCTTCAATGTGTGAACAACACATATTCTTAACATTTTGTCAGGAAGATGATAGAATGTTAATAAAAAAAAATTTAATCTTGAAATGAACTGTCTATACTGCATTGATTTCAATGTTTCGGGTAACAAACATTTCAGGTTATGAATCGAGTTCAGAGACGAATTAAGTTCATAAACAGAGGTATCGCTGTATATATATATATTATCCCCTTTTACTTTGCAGATAAACAAACTTTTAGATTGGTGACATGTAGAGAAATGGAGTTGTTATTATGTACATCTGGATAACTGATACATTGCAACCAGCACTTTGAGACTCACTGTACTAATACAACACATAGCATACAATCACTGAATGTTTCATGGAATTGCCCAGACAAATTACTGATTTAAAAACACACAATAAAAAAAATAACATTTCTTCAAATTATTTTTAATACACCCAAAATAATAAAAATTATAACAGTACATAAAAAGTGGAAACATTATTGCACTCAAAAAGAAAATATTGGTCCCATTAATCCATGATACATGTATTATTTAGCATCTACCTTAATTATACCTTATTCTTAGTGTTATTTTTTTTTATATTGCTTAGAATTATTTTTTTTAGCAATAATTAGTTATGCAACAATAATTAGAGAATGTATTATAAAGACTCAATAAAAATTCCACAATTTCTAAAATGACAATGTTGAAAGTAATAATACAGTTGAAACCAGTTAGAGTCATTTTCATGTTTTTGAATATATTGCAAAAACAGTACCCCTCATTGCCGAATAAGAGCAATATTTTAAATTTGTGCAACTCTACGCTTAGACAAAAACATGTATGAAGAAATTCCATTAAATCAAAATGATGAAATGGACTAGAAATGTGCTAACTATAAATATTTCACATCAAAGTAGCAAAGAAGTAATAATAAGTAATAATAGCTAACTTTAGTAATGTAAAAATAAACAAGACTTGTTTCTCATTCAAGGTGTTTAATTCAGTGCTGAGGGCCATTAACTTGTTACATAACGCCACTGGGGGAGGGGAGGAGGTTGACATACTGATGAGATGGTAAAAAAGCACTATAGGTGTGTGAGGATGTTTCAAAATCAAGAGAAAAAAAAAAATACAAGTTATAAGAAAATCATATCTCATAACAATTAGCATAAAAAATTAGGTGAACTCGGATTAGGACTTAAAAACTTTTAATGAATGGTATTTCTTCAAAAAAAAAAAACAAAGTTTTTAAGATAAAACCGGTTCTGAGATGTTGAACAATTCCACTAATAAAATGGTTGCTTTAAAAAATGAATATAATGAACAAGGATTTTAAAGAAAACATTTGCTGATTGACAATAAACATCACTACTTCACATCAAAGATCTTTTTTAAATAATAGACAAGTACTAGTATCAAATAATAAATAAGTATATTTACAAGTGAATTCATTACCTAAAATTCATTACTAAATGTGTTTCCTTTTTAACAAACATGTTCAATGACATTCAAGTTGTCAAATGCTGCAAAATTATCTCACTTATCTTTTATAGACATACATAATCTACATGTACCTATTGGCCTGACACACTCCAGAGATTATACTGAATCAAAACACACTCCATTTAGTACAACTCAATTTCATCAAACAATCTCCTTAGGTCATTGTAAATAAATGAGATCTATTATTAAATCAAGATCTACTGATAGAGCAGTTTCTTAATGCCCTTACTTTAATCTAATCATGCCCTCAGCAGTGAAAAGGGCCATAAAACAGAATGGCATGTACATGTATCTGCCACTGAACGACTACTGGTTGGCATTACTGGGATTTAAACCTTGGACCTGCACCCAGCTTATCAGACACTTATCACCATCCAAAAAAAAGAATCACTCACTAGTCTGATACTATTGTTTTTACATTTTATCTTGTCAGATTTATTTAGTAGATACATTTTACACAAATTAAATGTCTGAAATATGATGTGAAAAAAAAATGAATGTCTAACCTTAAAATAAAATTCTATGAGGCAAGGGTACAAAGAAGAAATCAGAATTTTTAAAACATTTTTTGGAATGATAACAATTGAATCAAACACTATAATATGATAATTAAAATATCATCGAGTCTAAATGCATGCTTAAGATATATAATTACAATAACACAAAGTTTATAAATTAAAAAAAACAACAACTATGAATTCATACCCCATGAATAGACAAAAACTTTATGTTTATCTCTGCAAACTTATTCACATAGTTGGTTTTTTTCATAAAAAAAAAGAAATCAATAAAATAAAATGAGGAATATCTGACTAAATATTTCACAGAAATCATACTTGAAAAATGATATTTACCATTCACCAACAACCCATGCACTGTACTTAAGTTTTCTGCTGTCCCAGTTCTATGGAAATAGGAATCTACTTCCTTGCAAGGTCCTTATTTTGTGCATATTTCTTCTACTTTTTTTTAAACAATTTTTTTTTATAAGTTGACATCTGCCAATATGAAAGAAGTTTAACCAAAAATCATGCGAAATTAATAAATACAGTTGAACTATTGAACTAAAAGTTTCATAAAGCTAATTAGTGAAATGGAAAAAACAACGGCATTAAATTTGAAATAATTATGTATTAATATTTTTTTGGATACAGGCCATCACATTTTAATATATTATTAAGTGATGTATGTTAAAGGATGAATTCTTAAAATACAAAGTGCACAACTGTTAGACTACTATATTAACAAAATGAAAGATATACATATGAATAAGTAATAATATTTAACTTTTTATTATTTTATTAAATTAGAATTAAAAGGGCTTTCTATAAGTTTTTCTTTTAAATTTCGGTTTGAAACCAATAAAAAACTTGGAGCAAAGTGCTGGCTAAACAGTTGAAAATAAAAATGACACCATCTCATACAACAACCAGTAAACCTCTCAGATGATATCTCTATAAACTCAAATAACAAATAATCACACCAACTTTAATAGAGCAGTATTTTAATTATCTTAAGTAATAATCATGAATACTTTTTTTTTAAATTCTGACTGCAAATAAACTAACCCCCACAAATGATGATATACATTTTTTTTTGGCCTAAATCAATAAAAATTACCACAACACAAGGAAACTTTCAGAATTGTTTCTAATGATATAACTTTACGGAGTTATAAATCTTATAAAATGAAATTATTCTTTAAATAAAATATCCTACAAATATAAACTTTGCCCGGAAATTTTAATTTTAAATGTTTCATTATAATAAATAAATTAATCAAGCTTAACTACCATGTGTATAAACAACAATTTGCTCAATATAGAGAATAAAGCATTGACATAAAAACAATTTGATAAAAAATGATTTATCAAATGATTTTAAAATAAAATGACTGAAAATTTTTTTTTCTCTGAATCTGATTGTCTCAATTAGCAAAATCCATGGCACCTAAATCTTCCAGCAACTGAAGCAATTTATCTGCTCTATGACCTTGTTCCATCTGGGGAAAAAAGGTTGAAAGAAAAAAATCAAAGATCAAGAAAGGTACGTAGTAAACTTTCAAAAATGAAATTTTCAACAAATGAAACAGGACAGACAGGTCAATTTAAGCAATTTTGGCTCAATCATGTTTATGCAGTTTATTTTTTTTATCTAAATTGTTTTGGTCAAAACATGTACATTTTTTTATCTTAGAGTAAAGCTTTATACATGTAATTTGTAAAAAATATTTTCAATTCTAATGGTCAGTAATAATTTAAATGCTCTTTTGTTTAACCCATGGCATTAGTTGTATCCGCATCAAGCAAAGGCAAATACAGTTTAGTTAAAAAAATGTATATGAACAGTTTGAACACGTACAATTTTATAAATCCCAATTTTTTGTATAGACATCCAATAGAGGTAACATATTTCGGCTATGATTGGTCTTTCTTACATCCTGTGAGTGTTGCAGTTTTTTTAAATACATGTAAAAGGATATATGTTTGAATTCAGCTATTTTTTAATATTTTACATAAAATTTCTAAGGAATTTACTAAGCCTACTACATAGTTTAAATAGTTTTCTTGAAGTTATTCAATTTCAGGACATAAACATCTTCATTTAAAAAATATAAATATACAGGTAGTTTTTTTTATAGGATATTTTTTATGTAGCATTTATATGTAACATTACCCTCCACATAAATTGATGAATGATTGATAATGTTTTAGAATAAATCTAGTACATTACAAAATACTGACAAAATAATTTCTGTGCAGACTGGTGCTTTATTTGTTTTGTTCAGTACAAATATATAAATAAGCACAACGATTTGAAAACATCATACAGATACGGCTAGAATAAGTTGACTTACAACATGTTTTAGTAATTTAAAAAAAAATCATTTTTAATCTTTTCATTTTATCTTACCTGTCTGGCCATGTCTATCACAGTTATTAGAGTCTTGATACCAATAAATAAACTGAAAATGTTAAAAAAAAGTAAGTCAGACTTGAACCTATCAGAGGATGTCTGTAATTTTCTTAACTTATTTGGCCCATTTGGAAACATAGTAGCTTAGTGCTAAAATTTGAAACTTAATAAAACAACTGTTCTCATAGCCTTACCGTCTGCCTGCAGTTTTCTTCATTATAAAACTCAGCTCAACATCTGTAAAATCATCTGTCTCCTGCAACACGTTGATCAGTTGTTCACTGGTGCTTATGGCACTGACATGGCAAACAGTTTTAAACAGGGGGAGCATCTCAAAATCTTGAAGGACATCTCTACGGGAGGTCGTACCAATGATCAGAAGCTTGTGACCCTTACAATTATAAACATAATCAAAAGTCAAATTTCTGAAGTAAACTATAAACAACAGAGAACAGATCTAAAAGAATTTTCAGCAAATGCACAAAAGCTTAGAAATTTTACAAGGGGTAGAATAAAGATGTAAACATCAAGGTAATGTGATAATAAATATCTTGAATTATTTTCAGATTTGGCAATAATTTTTCTGTAGCCTTCTTTGATTGCTAAATTGTTTTAAAGGTCAGTTAAATTTAAATATGCAGTTTAAAAAAGAAAAGTTAAATGTAGTACACATCTATGAGTTTTATTATTTTAAAAATATTTAATAAAAACCTTTGGAGGATTTTTTTTCAACAGAACCAGCATTGCTTGCAGCACCAGATTGGAGAAACGTGGTCCAACAGCCACATAATCTAAAATTTAGAAGAAAAAAATGTTATGCATAAATCAATAGTGAAGAAAAATTATCTTTACCCAAATAAGTAATAATAAAATCAATGCAAAATACCATTTTGTAAATATTGTAATCAATTTTATTATTAGACCTTAACAGCAAGAACTCTCTTCAAAGGCTAATATTATGAAAACACAGTCAATTATAAAAAAAAATAGTTAAAAAATTGAGTACTTACCTAATAATCTCTCTATATCATCAATAACTATACAGCTAAGTGGGGATTTGTAAGCATCATCAAAAATCTTTAAAAAAAATTATATCAAATAGATATAGATATCAAATAGATATAGATATCAAATAGATATACAAATTTTAATTACAGTGGAACTTTAGGTTAAAAACGCCACAGGTACAAAACAATTCTGATTTTTTGTCTCGTGTAATGAACATTGTCTTGTGTGACAAATGAGGAGAGGAGAGAGAGAGCAAGGATTATTGTTTGAGACACAAATAAAGGCTACGCAGTACAGCCAAAGACGTTAAAGGAGGAGCAGTCATCTGATGATACAGAGCCAGTGACCTTTTCAACTACCGGGATTGCAGCGATCTATAATTCTAATAAATGTTTTGCTAACATGGAAGTAAACCTGATGAATGATAATGCAATGGCCCAATTAAGAAAGACTCTCCAGCAAATGACATGACAAATTTCCATCGATAACTAGCTGACAATGTTAGTATAGAATGGAACACACAAGGCTAGAGAAAAACAGGGAGGCCAAAACAAACATGGAGAAGAACAGTCAAAAATGAAATAAAAGAGGCAGGGATGTCATGGGTCCAGCTCAAGAAGATTGCCCGAAACTGTATCTGCTGGGACCCTATGCTCCTACAGGAGTTGAAAGGATAAAAAATGATTTCAATGTTTCTGATTATCGAGTTCTAGACCAAAAAAAAGTTCGTAACCTGAGGGACCACTGTACTTTTATCTTCTGCATGATTATGCTTAAATGTCTAAGTACAAACCTTTTTGATAACCTGACATTTGGCAGCTTCTGTGTAGCCAATCATATTCTCAGGAGTGCACAATTTAAGGAAAGGGAGATCAGATTCTTTTGATATTTTGGAAGCAAGAGCAGTTTTACCTGCTCCCGGAGGACCTGGACAAAGCAAATGATGAAAAATACAATACAATTCAGATTAATGAAAATCAAGATGTAATGGTAAAAAAAATACCAAAAATAAAATGAATATTTAATATATTTTAGAATGTAAAGATTTTAAGATCACTTTTCCTCGACTGTAAGCTGATCCAAAACAACAAGTCACTCAACATACCTTCTAACAAGAGCGTCATCAGACTTATCTGGTCACTGTTTCGAATCTGTGACACAACCAGCTCACCATCTGTGAGAACCCTGGTGACAGGATCCCCCCAGCTCAATATTCCTTGAGACAGGAAAACATCAAGTTCTTCTTTGCTGCTACCAAATGCCTAAAAAAACAATTTTAAGATCTAAATAAAAGGGGTTATAAAAAACAAGCAATTTAAGTCTTTTCCGTTTCGGACAAAGGACATTTTAGAGCATTTTCGTGTACGCAGTATGGGTTTTGATAAATAGAGAGGGAAGTAATCATGTTGAATAACTGTTACAAAAATAAATAATGATTACGCCCCTTTGATTAGCTTTTATTATTTATATTTAAAATATAAGCAAAAACGGTATCTAAGAAACTCTTATATTCAGCCCTGAGAGGTCCTATTGCGAAATGAACTTTTGATGTACACTTGGCAGGCCAAGACCTACAAAATGATATATACATCATGGGTGTAGGACTTATGGTTCCTGAGATATAGGGCGCTCCTTTGTTAATATAGCTTATGTAGTAAAAAAAAGGACTTTTGCTGCACACATGGCAGGCCAAGACCTACAAAATGATATATACATCATGGGTCTAGGACTTATTGTTGTTGAGATCTAGAGTAATGACGGACAGACAGACAGACAAACCAAAACGTGGACAATAGAGCATTTTTTTTTCGAAAAAGCTCTAAAAATTACCTTACATTAACACTAGTTACCATCATATTAAACATTTAAGAATGATTAGTTCCCAAACATTTATGTTCGTATTGCAATATTAGTTAAAGTAAAACATAACCATCCACATTAGCCCTTATTAAAGAGAGAAAAAACAAGCAAAAATTAAGCCTGTAAAAACAGGATGTTTTAGAGGATTTTCATGTATAAATAGAGAGGGAAGTAAGTCATATTTAATAACTGTTACAAAAATAATGATTACGCCCCTTTGTTTAGCTTATAATCTATTTATAATATATAAGCCCCTTAGGAACCCTGAAGCTTGGCCCTGAGAGGTCATATCGCGAAATGGACTTTTGATGTACACATGGCAGGCCAAGACCTACAAAATGATATATACATCATGGGTCTAGGACTTATGGTTGCTGAGATATAGGGAGCTCCTTTGTTAACTCCCAACAAACGGCATACAATAAAATGTGACTCTGGTGATCCATAAAGTCAAACCATGAAAAATAATATTTTTTTAAATATTTTTTTATTACAAATGTAATATTTTTATTAAAAAAATGCATTCTAAATACTTTCTAATAAAAAATATTTATTTATTTTTTATTTAACTACAATTTCTCACAAATAAAATAACACTATCAGTTGACCGGCACAGAACGCCATTTTGATTTGTTTACGTTTTGTCAGTCACTTTGACTACATTAAAATGGACTCAGATTCTCATTATTTAGTGGAAAAAGAACTTAAATCTAGTGACAAAGATGAAACTAACACTCGCTAAATCAAAAAAAAAATATAAAAACATTCAAAACTGACCAAAAAACATTTTTTTTCAACTTTTTCAAGAAAAAACACAAGGTAGCCTCACGACACAGGCGCGCATAAGGCCATACCCCTCACTTTTTTGACATTTTGTCAAAAAAGTGAGGGGCAGTGCAAAAGACACACTCACTGTGCATTATGTCTTTTTTAATAAAAAAAAAAAACTTTTTTTCTACATTTTTTGCGTTTTTCTTAAAATTAGATTTTTTTATGTGAATAATTAAAGGAAAATATGGATATTTGAAAAAAAGTCACCAAATATTTATTTTTTGAAGTAATTGATTGATAACTGAATATTTCCTTTCAGAAATATATGTAGATTAATAAAATGTCTGAAAAAATGTTTTTGTTTTTACTACTTGTTTTTTGTCTTATTGCTGTTTGTACACTTTAAAAAAAAATAATTTTGTTTTGTTAAATTCTTTTTTTTTAAAAATATTATCAAGTTTCATTTTTAAATAAATAAGCTGCACAGTTTTAAAGCCTATTTAAAGTAGAAAAAAAATGATATATCACACATATATGGGCTATAAAGGAAACAGACAATATAGTCCAAAATGTAAGGACACCTGTTTGGTAATAAAAAATGGCCAAAAACCTGCCGTCGATTAAGAGTTAATATAGCTTATATAGTAAAAAACGGTACTTAATAAGCCCCCTTTTTCGGCCCTCAGAGGTCAGATCGCGAAATGGACTTTTGATGCACACATGACAGGCCAAGACCTACAAAATGATATATACATCATGGGTCTAGGACTTATGGTTGTTGAGCTCTAGGGTGATGACGGACAGACAGCCATAGTTTGTCCTCTAGTGCAGAGGTTTTCAACCTTTTTTACCCGGCGGACCCCCAGAGCCTGAGGCACCCTGGCCTCGACTATTCGTACCTCAGGTTGGGCCCTAATAAGTCTTATTAAGTTTGCAGATGTAATCTACTCAGCCCCGTAGCGTGAAAATTATACAGGAGGGGCCAGGCATTCTACAGCAGGGGCCAGGCAATAGCAG
Organism: Bulinus truncatus; assembly: GCA_021962125.1. Classification (NCBI taxonomy): domain Eukaryota; kingdom Metazoa; phylum Mollusca; class Gastropoda; family Planorbidae; genus Bulinus; species Bulinus truncatus. The sequence goes on along the minus strand of JAGDYQ010000406.1, from coordinate 354,362 downwards.
GGGGGGAGGGGTAGGTAATACATTATAGTAAGTAGAACAAATAAGCAGGGGGGGGGGCAGACAAAACGCACGCTACGGGCCTGAATCTACTTAAATTCTGCTAAACGGTAGGTCTGGCCTAAGTTACGCGCACATCATGTAAAAGTCATTTTACATACGAAAATAGCTATCTATCCAAATAATGAAACACTAACCGAATATTTATTCCACTGGTATGTCCGTTACAAAATTTTCTGTTCAGTGGTAAGGCTGTGCCTGTTTTGTCCAAACATGGTGGTATTGTGATAAATATATGCGTATTTCATGTTCAATGTCCAGTATGGACCTGTACTTGGTCTTCATCACAGTAACAGCAGAGAATGCAGTTTCGCACAAGTAGGTCGTAGAAAATGGTAGCAGGACATTGACGGCTTTGTCAGACAGCAGCGAGTACCCCTGGAAACATGCTAGCGACGACAGTGGCAGTCTGCTGAACTGCAAGCACAGTGTCCTCAGTGTCCTGTCAGATGACAATTCGACCAATTGTTCTTATTTGCGACCAGTTAAATCGGTTAGCCCGCATTCAAAGGGATTTCGAATCCAATGAATTGCACTGACATCGTCACCACCAAAAATACTGATGAAAGTAATATAATAACTGCTGTGGCCGTTTTCTTTCTCGTTCGTCTTCGGCTGCTTGATCATCAGAATCTTCCAGTTTCTGGTCAGTTTTCCTCTTCAGAAATTTATCCATGTTACTAGGTATCACAACTACATGTTTTATTAGTTAAACATTGTGCGTTATTGTGATGATAAGTGTCTGTCTTCACTTCTCTGGTAGCGATCGACACTTTATCAATTCATAGACATCTCTGATTGATTTAAACTGCCAAATCCTATTCATGCAGTTTATGTGACGATTACACAAAATATTATTTCAAAATATAAGTACCATGAAACTATACACTCCAAGATACATATTCACTGAAACATCACTACTCTATCCCGTGGGCTGTCTATTTTTGTCGAACTGTATGTCTGTACCACTCTTTTCTCCTCCCTTCTCTTTCTCTCTTCCAATCTCTATACCTATCAAAAGATCTGCTAACTTCCTTTATAAGATCCTAATTACTGTGTCTTCTCACCTATGTTGTTGTCTCTGATTGGTCCGTCCCACATTGGGGATGTTCTGTTATTTCAGTAACCCTGAACCTTTGTAATTTAGTGACAAACTATTTAGTTAACTCTCATCCCAGATCCATATTCTTGAAAATACAATGATCAACCTAGAAACTTTGGGACACTGATTCTTTGTAACATTTATCAAGCCCATGTGGAGGTTCGTCGCCATACATACGATACCAGACAGTGGATAATTAGATTATCACAACATTTATCTCTTGAAAACACAAGGGCGCTAAGCCTTGCTTTTAATTCCAGCCTAACCAGGTCATCTTTTCCCAAGTATGTGTCACCTTAAAATACAAACTCTCTCTAAACATGACCGACATTGTAATCTCACAGTACCTATGGCGAAGTATGTTATAAAAACATTACAGCATGATCAACCAGACTATTTATCAACAATACACACACTGTCGCACTGGCGGATGTTTTAACAGTGACACCGGAGCTCAGCAAGTAAGAAATATTGCCGAGATGACATGACTCAAAAACTCACTATCCAAGTACATGTAGTATGTAGTATAGTTCATATTTCAGAAGTAGCATAAGCAAACACTAGCGGAGTTTTCAATTCTGCACATTGTTGTCTGTACCTGAAACATTGGCATAGCTTGTATTTTTTTTTTGTTTAGCTGAAAGCTAACCAATCAACCAAACCAAGCATATTTTATACGAGAAAATCCCTTATTTCCTTGACTTGCCCACGGACCCCTTTGAAGCTCCCTCTGCTCTAGTGTGTTGGAATCTAGATGTCCTGATTCATAACCATGACCTGTCAATCTTCATTAGAATATCATAATTTTAAGAGAATAGGTTCCAAAAGACAGAATACTGAACCTGAATAATCTCTAAAAGTTTGACTAATCTAACAGAATTTTAAAACAACACAAGTACAAAAAAATTTATGGGATATGCTTTCTCTCATACAGAAGCAGTTATTTACTTACACATTAATGTGCTGAAAAGACATTTATATTTAATAGGTTACTACATAACATTTTTTAAAACTGAAATCTGCAATTATGTGAACATGATTGGAGATCCAAATGTAGTAAATGAAAAGACATGAAATGTGCTACGGTTGACTAAATATGATGTGATGTATGACATATTTACTTAACAGCTGCCAAACCTAATTAACTAAGCAATCTTTTAAAAGTCATGACTTACTGGTTTGATATCATGCTGAAGAGCATGGAAAAAATCAGCTCTGGTGATTCTCAGTTTCTCTATAGCCTCTGTATCTACCTCCACTTTTGATGTGGCCTAAGAACGTACAAATTAAAAAATATTTTACATCCAGGACAGTGTTCATAACAATAATTTGACTCAACCCACATGAAGAAAAAGAAATGAATTTGTTCTCCATTAAAAAAAAAATTTTGAGTAAAAAGAAATGTGTCTTGATTTTTTTTCAATTTCATCCCTAGAGCTCGAATTAAAATTATAAATAAACTGGGTTTTAAAAAAAAAATTGAGCCTAGGTGAAAATTAAATGAGCACAATTTCTACAGAAACATAAATCATGATTCAATGACATCTTAATATATCACAGGACAAAAATTATTACATACAATATCCTAGACTTGGTATGTTTTCCAATTTTATCCATTGGTAAAGTGAATGAAATATAGGCCTACTAGAATTAAAAAGTCCAAACTATATTCATTAATCAATTACTAAATAAATAAATAAAGCTAAAATTGAGATTGACTGCCACAATTATTTTTTCAATACTATTTCTAAACATATTCGGACCATCTAAGGAGTCATTTTTTGTACTATTTAGTGCATTTTAATAATACTTATTTTTTTATGAAAGTCGATTTTTCAAATTAATTTTTTTGCAGATTAACAAACAAACAATATCCAGTCTATGATATTTATGCCAAAATAAACATTTAAAAAAACCCTCACTGTTTCTCTCTTTAATGTGAAAAAAAAAACAAACACTTATAACAAATAAGCTCAATAAGTTACCTTTATCAGTCTATTCATAGCGGTGGACTGGGCTGCTCTCACTAAACCTTCTATTTCCGCACCACTGAAGTTTTTCGTCCAGGCAGCGAGTTCTGCAATATCCACATCATCTGCAAGTTTATTGTGGGTCCTCATAGTCTCAGTGTGGATGTTGAGAATCTGGACTCGGCCATGCTCATTCGGCAGACCAATCTCCATCTGGACCTCCAGCCTGCCTGGTCTGGTTAAAGCCTCATCAATCATATCCTTTCTGTTGGTCATACCTGAACAAAAAAAAATGAGTAACTTTCCGTGCCATTGGAATCATTCACAATTCAGAAAAACAGGAACAGAGGTGGCATCCCAGATTGGACATGCAAATTTTATGGATGATCCGGATAAAATAAAAACAATTAATTTCCGATAAATTACGCTTTTGTAATTTTAGGAACCAGTTTGAAGAGACCAGTGATTCCTTAAATGGATGCTACCAGTGGATACACAGTGTATGTGTTTAAAGATGGTTACCTATGACTAAGATATTGTTCAACTGCTCAACACCATCCAGCTTGGTCAGCAACTGGTTGACTACAGTGTCATGCACAGCAGAGTTGCCTGCCTGAAGTTACAAAACAAAATAAGTTCTTTGAAATTTAGGTCTTTGTCTATTCCAAAAATACTTATGTAAAAAAAGAATACATAACCAGATTTCGTCTATAAGAAAATAGGTGTCAATAAATGTTGCAGAAATCACACGTGGAAATAAATGGTTGTTACATATGTCAATAAAGTTGGCAAAAATTTACTTACAACTGAACCTCTTGCTTTACAAATGGCATCAATTTCATCAAAGATAATGATGTGAAGTCCACTTGCGGAACCACACTAATGAGGAAAAACAACAAATAATGTGTATATTAAAAAAGATGACAAATAACCATTGAATATTAGTTTTAAACGTCAGGGATACTTGGATTTATTATAAACATGTAATAACATATAATAATGGAACACAATGTCTTTTAATTGAAATATATTTCAAATCATATTATTTATTAACATTTAAGAGTGCTTTAGGAATTTAAAATCTAAATAAGAGTCGAAAGACAAAAATAAAATGATTTTACTCTTTTCTCCTCTTCTTCTGCAGCAGCAAATAGCTTCCTAATGTTGGCTTCAGATTCTCCAACGTATTTATCCAAAATCTGAGGACCATTGACAATCTGAGGTTCTCTAGCATTTAGCATTTTACCTATTTGTCTGTGAATATTAGTTATTGTATTAGTATTAAATGCCATATTGATGACCTAATGAATAGGCTATTTCTAGTTTTCATGTAACCTTTTGTAGATATTCAGTATTTACGGTGTGAGCTTTACTTAAACAAACATTGCAAAACAAAGTCTGGTACCTGGCCATCAATGTCTTGCCAGTACCTGGTGGGCCATACAATAGAATACCCCTCACATGCTTCATACCTAAATAAAAAATAAACCTTTATAAATACCTTTATAAATACATGTATAAAAGCAATAAAAGACTCCATTGCACACTAAGAAAATTTACATTGCAATTCAATAGCACAAAAAGTCTACAATACATTTAGTTACCAATAAGACAAATAGGAAATGAGATTTAGAATTTTGTATATATTTTTGGTGAGAAAAATTGGTGGTAATTTGATTACATGTAACATTTTGATATCCCTTTTAGAAAAAACATGTAATCTCTTAATTCTATTTAAAACCAAAGAGCCACACTGCTACATTCAAAATACTTACAAATAATTATTTTGAATTTACTAATTCTTATTCAAACTTTTCTACTTTAATATATTTTACTCACCTAACTGTTCGATTACTTCTGGTGGAAAAACTCTTGAAGCAAAGGCCCTTCTGAAAATGCCACTGAACTCTTCATCCAGACCACCAATACCAAGTTTAGTAAAGTCCCAGTCAGGGTTGATGATGGAAGTCTGCGCTGTTTTTCTGGGGGAAAAAACAATAAACTTATCTATAATAATAAATATTTAAACAATATGAAATATATGCTCCAAAAGTTTTTTGAATCGGAGTTTCTGTACAATAAGAATAATAAGACAAACCCTTTGGATTTTCCAGTGAAAGTAAGAAGTGAACCTTCTACCTTCTCAAATACTATCACAGAGTTAGCAGTAAGGAAGCCCAGAGTTGCCTTTAAAATAAAATGATAAAACTGTCACTCCATATTAATATAAATAAACAAAACTACACTAAAAATGAGATTTAAAATATTGCACAGCACACCTTAACCTAACTACTGGTACTTACATTTTTTGGAGAGCCTGCCATATTATTTTTTGCATTCACTTTTGTGAAGTCAAGAACTTTAACAAAAAATAATTAAATTATCATAAACATAAACTATTTTAATAGACAGTCAGAGCAAAATTAATAAAATTTTAAGGAATCAAAGAAAAAATTATATTGTTATGTGATTTCTGTAGACCCTCAACTATCCAATCTACTTACCATCAAGACTAGTTAAAAATAATTATTTGTAATAAAAAAATAAATAAATGCGGGTTAGGTTTAAAATAAAAAGTGATTTTTGGGGTAGAAAAATGGGGTAGAATATGATTTTATAGAGCTACAGCTCTTGCAATGCCTCCTCATTAGGAAGGAAAGTCAAAAGTCTCCTGTAATTACATCATGAATATAAATATATTCATCAAATGTATTTCCTTTGCTGACTTATATTTCTCATTTAAACTTAAGTATTAGTACTTGAGTAAAATCAGTGCCTACTGAATACTGTGTACAGTGACTGCATTGAATCAAAGTTAGAAAATAAAACAAAAAAGAAAAACTATAAACCCTAAAAATAAAATAAAAAACACACATCTCAGCTCGGATACCAATAAAATGTATAGAGTGTGGGCCTTAGTCATATACTAATTGTGGCCTGCCAATGTTGAGAACCTGATTGACTTCATAGCTCCTAAACAAATAATACATGTATGTGATAAAACTAACCTTCAATACTCCTGACAGTAGCAGAGTAAAGCTTTTTGTCATACTTAAAAACCAATGGCTCATCTAAAGTAAATGCTCTATTTACAAAAAGCATAGAGAATTCTGCAGCCATTTTGTCACTGTCTATAGTTGTCTGCTGCTGGCTAAATAAAAAAAAAATTATCATAACTATAAATGAAAATCAACAATGGCAAATATCATCTGCATTGGGAGAATGTGAAAGTTATTTTTAAATAAACATTATAGTCTCTGGAAGTCACAATTTGTTTGTTAATTAGAACTAAATAAACATTTCATGACATTAGTTGGCAACTAGTAGTCCATGATCCCTTTCGATCAGCAGAAAAAGTGGGACAATAATCAATTTTTATAAATCAATAATATTTGTTTCATTAGGGACAAAACCTTATTTTCTGATAAATTTCTTCTAAATATTTAAAGTTTGCAGGGAATTAAACAATTGTAATCAAGCTGTTTAGTGAAAAATATTGATGAAGAGAGCTCCTTATTGTTAACTTTTTATTTGAGGATACTCATGAACACACAGGAATAAAACTTATGAATCCAGTGGTCTGCAGCAATCTATGGTAATAAAACTTTTGAGTTTAGTAGTTTTTGAGGTCTGAAAGTTTGCCGGCAGCAGTTCTAGAAAGCTGGAAGAAAAGCCTGCAATTGGCTGACTTAAGGGGGTATGATCCACTGTACCACTCAGGGAATGTCTTGACAAAGGACATTCACCAGGAGGTGACCGTTCTAAACCTCACTAGTTGAAGACTTATGTATATTTGTATATTTTTTAAATTAGTAGGTGGACAAGAGCCATGATGAACCCCAACATTACCTTGACTAACAAATGAAGCATTTATTTACAAAACCTACATAACATAAATTGGCATATCTCTGTATCATGTATTATATCTCCTCTCTCTATTCTCTCCCACTAACCCTAATAGACTGTTGCACCTCCCTAAGTTAGCTGCACACACCCCTCTTATAATTTTATCCTCTCATCCCTCTATTACTCCCCAACCTTTCAATAATTGCCCTGCCATAAACTTTAAATAATGTTTGTAAAATGACCACCTTATGTAATGATACTGTCTGAGTGAGCATGTACATGTAAAAGGGGATTGGAACAGGGCTGGTTGTTGGACGGCACCACTAAAACTAGTCATCTTGTGACACTGAGCTATTTAAACTCCTTAAATGCCAATAATGCCGTTAAAAAATGCATTTTCTATTAAATGGGATTCTTACTTTTTCTTGTTTAAGAAATCTGTTTCCAGAACAATTTTACCTATGCTGTCAGTATTGGGATTAAGCCTTTTTGGTTCAGCCTTAATGTCAGCATTTAACATAATGCCTGCCCATTTCCGCTAAAAGATAAAAAAAAAAAAGTTAATATTGATATCATATAACTGTTAGAAGAGCATAAAACTTTAAAAAACATAACACATTAGTAATGAGAAATGAAGGTATAAGTAATTATTTAACCATGTCAATATCTAGCTAAGGAGAAAATAAACAATCTTGAAATGTCTTACGTGCTGAGCATTCAATCCCATTTGACCCTGTTTCACACCTGGACCTGCTAGCAAGGTAAAAACAAATGGATGGTTGCTTTCCAAAGTTGTAACTGATACATAAGGTTTACTGAAGTCTACAACAAGACTGAAAAATATCACATATATCAATGAAAAAGGTACCCATACATATTATATTTGACTATGTACACATTATAATACCATGAACAAAAGACAATTTTTTTTAAATTGTAGCATTAAATTGTTTACTATCTTAACTAGGGCTGTACCGGATTCTAATTTTTAGATCCTGCAGGATCGGAACCGGAATCGGATTTAATATTTGAATCCTGTCAGAATCGGAACAGGAACCGGATTTTACCGAATTAAATAGTATTTTTTCTGAGCGAAGTAGTAATTTCTCGCCTAACATAAAAAAGATATAAGAATCAAAAATAGAATAAAAATTTAGCTTTTAAGTTCTAGATAGCAAAAAACAATATTAACCATTTAGATCTTGAAGACTGTGAGTAAAACCCCTTCCCCAATCTTGAGATAAGATAACTCTGTCAAAATAACAGGTTCTTCGTTTTAAAAAATCTATTTAATAAAGATGTACCTAATTTTAACTTGATTTCTACTACAATCAAAGAAATGGATAACATATCTTAGAAAGTATAATGAACATGTTTATTAATAAATGAATTCCAATTTATTTATATATATATATATATATATATATATATATATATATATATATATACTGTGGCACCACACGATAGCTTATTTTTCTTTAGTTTTCCATAGTGATGTCACCGAACCGTGTTATTTCATTCATACTTTCATTTAAATCATTATCTGACTATTTCCCATAAAAACGCAAATTAAAATGCATTTCAAATCTAAATCAATATCACTTTAATGTTCAATTAAAAATGTATCTTCAAGTTATTATCTAAATTTGCGAGGAATTTTATCCAAATCGTAACAAAATCCACTAAATTAAAAAATGTGCAGAAAAATAAATTATTGAACTTTTTAAATCTGTAAACACCCAAAAATAGATCGTTGTCTGCTCTTTAAAAAAAGTTAAACTTTGATAGCTAAATATAGTTTATAGAAAACACGGAATCAAAAGTAGCGGAAGATAAGGTGTCGTATTACTAGACCAGGGGTCGGCAACCTTTTGAGACGGAAAAGCCTAAAGTTATAATTTATAATTTTCTTAATTTTTAAAGAGCCACTAATTTGTTGTTTCAATATTACAGTATTTGATCAAGCCGCAATTTGACATCGAAAGAGCCACAACTTGACATCGAAAGAGCCGCAGGTAGCCGACCCCTGTACTAGACTAAATACGATTCAAATCTTCCTTTTTAATATATTTGTACTTACATATAGAACTAAAAACGATCGACGTTATTGTAGTTTTAAAATCAAAGGAAGTTATTGTTTTAATTTAATTGTATAGCGCTAAATATTTCAAAATCCGGCACATTTTAACCGGAACCGGATTTGTTAAAACTGCCGGAATCCGGCTAAACAGGAACCGGAATCGGATTCCGGTACAGCCCTAATCTTAACTAATACATGGCCAAAAAAAGACAAAAATAATAATATATATTTATCATTATTATACCTTCTATTCTGAAAGTCAATTTCACTGACAATAACTGCATTTGTAATAGACAGATCTTCTGACGGACATTTTATGGCTTTAAACTAAAAAAAAAAAAAAAAGATTATTTAATTCGTCAGAATATTTTTTTTATAAATATAGCAAATAGGACAGTTTTCAATGCAAAATAATTATATCTGACTTCATAATAAAAAAAAAGAACATCCTAAAGCAGTGTACTTTTTCTAAAAAACAAACTACCAGGACCCCTATTTAAGTCTGTCATGTCATCAAGAAAAAACACTGAAAATATACACTGTTCCGGTGCGTTCTGCTGGAAAAAAAGCACTGGCCTTAAGTAACAAAATAAAAGAGAATGTCTCAATAGAAGCCACTTTTAGTTCAACAATGAGCCCATAGCGGATCTAGGAAATGCACTTAGCTGCCATTGATCTAAATATACACTCAGTGATGTCACATGGGGACCCTTCCAAAACAATAGTTTTCCCCAGATGGGACCATTGAAGTATCAGGGAGGCCTCAGAGCCGTATATAAACCATTTTTAATGTTTATGTTTACAATTTACTTCTGGCCTCCATCCAATATCAGGTTATATTGGCATAAAACGTTTTTATAAAATCTGTAACCTTTAGACTTTAAATTTCATTTTTTCTTCCTCGAAATCTTTCTGAAATAATATTTTATTGAAGTTTTCACTATAAATAATGAGATTATTAAACTATTCAAGACTATATAAGCAGGAGTTTATAAAATCTACACCTTTCTACTATGGGATATTGGGGCTAGACTGTCAACCTGAGGGTCACTGGTTTGATCTCCAGTAGTGCCTCCATGATCATGGCACATTGGATTATGGTGAGGATGTAAGATGGGGACTATAAAATCCGTCCCATTAGGATCTAAGAGATTTCATCTCATCCGTACAGGGACTCAACACACCATGACATATAATCTCTGAAATCGCTATGACATATAAAAATGGTAACTAATGAAGCCCCTGTTTACACAGTTGTTAAATTTTTTTTAAAATATATCGTTGAAAATGTCACAAGCTCTTCATTATAATATAAAAAGAAATTTAGCTAGCTGATAATTCCTGCACCAGAATGTAAACAACCATTTTAGCAAATTTACAATTAAATTATTATTTTTACATGAATGGCCAAAAAAAAAAAAAAAACTAGTGTACATATTTCAATTCAGTATCCACTAGTAATATTATATAACAATATATTAAAAAATTATACTTATTTATAATTAATAATGGTAGATTAACTTTAATAAGGCTACATTTTTAAAGCCACCAGACTGTCCAGGATATTGTGATGAATTATCAATACGCAGTTGTTACTCGACCAGCAAACTGGAATAATTTTTTTTTCCGCCAACCAGCAATAGATTTGTGCATGCGCAACTAGATGGACTCTGTATTATTTTTTTAGGGGCCCATCTATAGATATTGCCCATGCGCAACTAGATGGACTCCGTATTTTTTTTTCGGGATCTGGCTATAGATATTGCGCCTAAGCCTAACCCTATTCCTAACCCTAACCCCGAAAACAAAAAAATATGCAATAATATGCAGTCCGAGTCCATCTAGTCGCGCATGCTGGTCGAGTAACATTTGCATTCTCAATATTTTTAGTCTATGTCTATGATTCTTGAACATGAAAATGTCAATACAATGATTATGTCCATAAGATTGGATTAAGTTAATGAAATGGAATGGCATATTATAAATAATCTATAGTAAATTGGCTAAAATATTACATGATTATGACTATGAGTATGACTACGTCTACTTGGACTTAGTCTTAGAGTAAACAGTAAAATATATTTTAGTTTTACAGTACAAAAAAAAACAACAACTTAACAGTAAGATTTTTAATAAAACCTAACAAAACGTACCATAAATTTCGCCATCCTATATAGTTTTCATTAAAATTCTGTAACTTGGTGGTAACAAAATGAGTAAAACCGTTCTTTAAGATTCCTGTATTAGTGAGAAATAAATTAAAATTGCTGAAGCCCAATAATGACAGAATTTAACCATAATTAACTCCCTTAAAATACACATCTCACGTTTATAGTGTGATAAAATTCTACTTAGCAATATATAAGACTTATATTCATTACAATTATAATGCGACTAAAACAATTTATATCAACCTTACTAACAAACACGTTGGAATAATTACACTGCTATTTGTAGAGTTAAATACATATGCTTATTCATAGATTCCAATAATAAACACAACAAAAAACGCCCAAAGGAACCCGAAAGGATTGGTAATCGATAAACAATTTCTGTATCGGATATGCCCCTTGCCCTTATCCTAAATACATAAATAAGCCTAAATAAGTTACCCTAGTTAACATAACTGGATTATTTTGATACTTTCTTGTCATTAGCACGCTCATTGGATTTTTTGCAGATCTTAAACAACAGATTAGCTCCGGTTTCATAATAATGGTTGTGTTTTTACAGTTTGTGTTATATTAGTTATATCTTATGATGTTTCCAAAACATTGAACAGATGATTTTACAAATAGTTCTTTTAGAGTTGGCCGACTTTTGTTGATTTGACCGGTACAGTAATCTAATTATAAATGTAAATTGTAAACATCTGATGAAGTGTCGCAAGAATGCTTCTCAGTTCTCACTAAGAGTCTAAACGAAGTTAGTATTTTCATAAATCACTTATTAATCATGATTAATGAATGATTCATGCCTCATGGGTAGTTTAAAATACATAATATTATATTATAATGTTATGTCATGTACTAAAATATAAAAAAATGATGAGGACTATTGAAGCTATTCACCTACTTACCTTGTAACTACTTAAGGAGTGTTTGAAAGATTTCTGCTTATCCTTTTTTGTTATGTTAATTAAAATAATGTTTAAAAAAAGTGTCTTTTCACACTGTCTTGACCTGACTGAACACTAAGACCTAATTAATAAACTAGATTGCTGTTATTAAATGTATATCATTAGTACAGTATAGTTATTCCTTTACCTATACTTTGGCCTAATTTTGTAAACATTTTTAATTGAAGCTTGCCTCCAAAAGGTGATTGCAACCTGAACATGTCATCTGGGCGAGTAATCAGCTATAAATTGATTCAATAATATGTGATATCAGAGGGGCTTCAGCTGGTGAAGATAATCATGGGGCACAGGATTAACCCTGCATAAAGTAGAATTTAAATGATACATTTCTTTGATAAAGATACCAACACTGTTTTAACAATTAAACCAAAAAAGCATCAATAATGGCATTGTAATGCAACATTATTATCATGAAAAAGAAAAAAATATACTGATATTTGTAAATTATTAATAAAGATCCTAAAGTGTAGTGCACCACAAAGTATTCCTATTCATTCAGAGTTATAGAAAATGTATAAGGCTTAGTGATAAATTTATGATGCAATCAACAATCATAACATTACTTGATTCATTTGAAGTTATATTAAGAATGTCATGTTTACAGTAAACTTAATTTCCTTTCATACATGTTTAAATATTTTTCCTCTTCTTGAATATTTTATTAAATTATTATTCATTAATCTATCTATTTGTCTACTTATATTCAACTTAAAGCAGTTCTATATTACTGTGCTTTAAAAAGATTAATTTGTTTTGTTTACTTAAAAAAACAGCACAAAAATAAGTTAAGTTGGTCAACAAATTCAGATTAAGAGGGAAAAGTTTTTACTTTGTTGTTCATACATTAGTTGTGTTTTACGGTTTTTAACTTAGTGATGTTTTTTTAATACAAAATTTTTTATCTTTTTAAAAGTAAGGTTTTATTATTTACTAACTAGATAAAAGGTGTTCCAATTTTCCAATGACAATTTCAAAAATCCTGTGGTCCGGTTTCTGAACAGGGAAGATAACAGCTTATTGACTCATGTTTCATCTTCAAGTACGCACATGAGTAACTAAGGGAAACTAGATTAGGATTATTTTTTATCAAGTTTCAGAATCTGAGTGGTAGAGATGTGTGTTTATGACCTGTGGTCTTTTTCTTAGCTCATTCAATCATGGCATTGTTTTTTTAGTTTTTAAGACTTGCCTGTTCAAAATTTGTACTTACTTTAACATTGGAGGTCATAAGTGTATGCTTCTTTCAACAACTTAATTGACAAACTTAAAATTTCTTTACTAATCAAGATATATTTTGAGCCGATGGTATATTTGAAATATTCATGCTTTGTTTTATTGACTAGGCCTAGCAGATGTGCAGTAGTTGTACAGACAGATTTAAAGAAATCAGTGTCACATCATAGAATTTTTTCACATTACTTGATATATTGACTGATTTTTATGCCTTGAATAATCATTCATATACATATATATATATATATACATAAATACATATATTTCAGTGGTGATCTGCATATATATATATAATAGTACTTCTTTATGTATTTAAATTGACTTAATTATTGTTCTTAATTATTTTTCCTGATTAATACACATAAATATTAGATTAAATTAAGAATATATATATTTTGTAATTTTACTGTCAGGTATCGTAGCTAATATTGTAGCTCGTAAATTGACACTAAACTTTTCACTTATTCTATATTTGTGCAGATATCAGCCATTGGTTAAAAAAGATAAAAATTAAATAGCTTTGAATAATGAATACAGTGATAAGGCTATGTTGGGAAGCATTAAAAATAATTTTTAAAATGTATATTTTCTTATTTACAGGTAAAAGAATGTCATGTCTGAAACAAGTAGTGAAATTCGCATTATCAGGCTCAGGACTTTGTAAAAATACAGTGTTTTCTTTGATTCCACATTTCCTCATTAAGTATGAATATAGTTATACCACAGTCTCAACATTCAAAGAATAAATATAGCTTTATTTTTTAAGATATTTTCATTTTAAAATCTATTTATAGAGAAATTAAATGAATATCGAAATGAATGTACACATGATATTTTTTCTGAACAGCAATATCTAGCCTTAAATAGTTTTTAAAGCTTGTAATAAATTACTAATGTAGTCTGTTGATTCATCTTTGGCAGAATTGGCTAAACTTGATCTTTCAATACAATTAAATTGTTTTCTTTGATGAATTACAACTGTTTACTTTGTGTGTGTTTATTTAAAAATCTTTTATGTACATTTTTTAGCAATAAATCATGGGCTAGATCACTGGTTACAACATCTCGGAGGCATCCATTTAGCGGCAGTGATTATATTAATAATGTACGAAATACTGATCTCAGCCGATTTCTTATTGAGGTATAACAATGGATTTTAATTATCATTTGTGATATACAGCGCACTATAACTAAATACACAGTTTCTTTTACATTGTAAAATTGTTGGTTTGTTTTATCATTTTAATTTATCTTAGGCAAAAGTATACATTTATTTTTTATATGTTTGATTCTTTTGAGTTTTTTTTTCTCCTCCAACCCGGCAAGAAAAAAAAAACAACAACAATACAACAAGAGGTAGAGAGGATGATGTATTTGTTTAATTTGTTATTTTTAGATTGGAACAGATCCAAAAGAGGCTCGATATTGGCTGAAAATATTTAAATCTCATGTCGAATCATCTGAAGTATTTATGGTTGTGACTCTTGATAATGATGTCATGGAAAATTTAGAATTGGTTTGTTTTTAAACTTTAATGCATATTTTATTCACCTAACTATAACTATGTTTATTCTAGTTTTGTCGATAGAGCTATGAAAGTTACTTTGTATTACAGTAGTTACTCAATTTTATATTAACAAATTTTTTTTTACTTTGTCCAGCTTGAACAGTTTGCTTCAAGCATCTCATTTCTATACAGAAACAGTATTACACCACTTATTGTGTGCGGCACTGGAAGAGGCACTGTTACCTCTTTTAAAGTGAGTTAATTATTTTAAGTATATTTCTAAGCTTAGATGAAAAGTGTACTTTTAAAAAAAAAAGACTTGTTACACCTCAAAACAAATTAGAATAAATTTAAAATTAAAAGATCAAACCTCTTTTTTTTTTACAAAATTACCAACGCAGAATAATGTCATGAAGATTTATGGGTCGTCGTCGGCATCCATCTGTCTCGAGAGACGATGGTGTAGCTAAGTTGAGTCTACAAGCACGCCGGGAATGGCTGTGCAGTCCGACTCGAGAGTGGCAATCCCTGCCGCACTAGTCACACTTGAAAGTAGATGGTTGTTGTAGCTGTTCTTTTTTCCGCTTCCGCCTTGATCTTTTCAGGGCAGCATTATCCTGTCGCTCAGCCTATGCGCGCAATGAACCCTGCCGGACAGCGAGCCTCCAGGACTGGCGGTCGGCTGCTTGGCTCTCCCAGGAGTTGGGGTTAATGGAGCAAGATTTATGGGTATTCTAAAAGATTTCTATTCATGGATGAAAATGTTATGTGTTGTGTTATTTAGTCTTGATTAAATTTTTCTTTTCAGGCCATGAAAGATCATTGCATAAGTAATGCACTTCGGCTCAATGATATGTTGGATTCTCATGGGGCTAACGCAAGAGTTTTATATCCTGGTTGTGGTGTCATTTCAGCTGAGAAACCAGAACATGGGTAGAAGCTGTTATTAACTTTCCTCCTATCTTTTGTTTTTTACTTAGCAATGTACATTATTTAAAACCCATCTTTATTTTCCATTCTAGCTTTGTTTCTTTCTTAAAATCTGATTGCAGTAAAACAATAATTTTTTTTAAAGAGAAATAGGCAGCGGTCATCTTCTGAATATTTCCATGGATTTAATTAAGTCTAGTCTTGCCACACAACACCTGCCTATTGTTTTGAGCTATGGGGAAACAATTCAAGGTCAGATTTTTCCAGTACAAACGTGGGAACTAACTTCACAAATGTCAAGGCTGTTTAAGCCCAAAAAAGTGATGCTAATAAACTCATGTGGTGGTTTCTTAGATAAACATGGAAAGGTTAAATGTTTTTTTCTCATGTTAAAATTTTGTTACATATTGAGTCTTCTAATGTCTATTAATTTTTGTGTAATCTTTTTTTAAAAATGTTGAAAACTTAGTTTTTTTTTTAAATTCATAAAAAGATTTCAAGCAATATATGTAATTAAAAAAAACATCTCTTTCAGGTAATTGCTAACATTAATCTGCCAACAGATTTAGGAACGATAGAACAGAAAAACTGGCAACCCTCCGTGGAGCTTACAGACACAGTAAGTATGAAAAGAATTATCCAATAACATTTTTGTGAGCAAATTAACACTATTTAATTTCTACTTCGCTTTTTTTGTGACAAACTAAGAGTTAAATAAGAAATTAGCAGACATTAGCAAATTTTATCTAAAACATTTCAATGAATAGAAATTACAAAATATTACCAAAAAAGATCCATAGTAAATTTTTTTTAAATTCAAAAAAGATAAAAAATTATCAGTTATGTCAAAAGTTTTCTTTTTTATGATCTGTACCATAAATGACTTAAATAAACTATAATTGAGTCCAGTCATGCCCTGCTTAACTAAACATGCTAAAATATATAAATAATGAGGCATATTTATTTAATTATTGTCAACAGTAATTTCTTATTCCATTAATGTTTGACTTCTAGTATTGATATTGATTATTTGAACGGGAATTATTTTTTAAAATGAAACTCCATTTAATGATTATGCTAATGTGGGAATTTCTTAGGTGCTTTTATATCTAGATGTCACTTAACATTAGATGCCTTGACATATATTTAAGCAGTTGCGTTTTAAGCTACATTTTCTTGCCACATTATATACACTTTTATCTTCACAACTCATTTGTAACTAAATAAGTCTTCAGTGTAGAGCCCTCGACTTTCGACCTAAGAGTCCCGGGTTCGAACCAAAGGAATTTTCCCAGGTCCCAATGAAAGTCGGTTAAAATCCCTCAAGTCCAGTCAGCTTTAAATGGATACCTGACTTTAATTAGGGAAGCAAAGGTGACTGGATGTTGTGAAAACCACACAATCCCTTTTTATTATGCCTTTGTTACAGCGGAGTAAAACAGGGCTGCGTCCTTGCACCTACACTCTTCTGCATTTTCTTTTCCATGCTCCTCCAATACGCCTTCAAGGATTGCAGCGAGGGAGTTTACATCCTAACAAGGTCCGATGGCAAGCTCTATAACATAGCCCGCCTCCGTGCAAAGACCAAAGTCACAAAGGTCCTAATTCGCGAGCTGCTCTTTGCTGATGACGCAGCCTTGACATCACACACTGAAGACGGACCGCAGCAGCTTGTCACCCGCCTCTCCCATGCATGCAAGGAGTTTGGACTGACTATCAGCCTGAAAAAGACGAATGTCATGGCACAGGGTACAGATACACCCCCAAGCATTGACATCGATGGGCACACCCTAGAGGTCATCGAGAACTTCACTTACCATCTCCAGCTCGCTATCCATAGACCCGGAGATCGATTGCAGAATCGCTAGGGCAGCCACAGTCATGGCGAGACTAAAGCAACGTGTGTGGGAAAACCCCAGCCTCACCAAAAATACCAGATTGCGCGTCTACCAGGCCTGCATACTTAGTACCCTCCTCTATGGATGCGAGACGTGGACCACTTACGCGAGGCACGAAAGAAAGCTAAACAATTTCCACATGAGGTGCCTGCGACGTATACTGCAGATAAAGTGGCAAGACAAGATCCCCAACACTGGGGTGCTGGAGAGGGTCAACATGAGCAGCTTGTTTGCAGTTCTCAGCGAGAGACGCCTCAGATGGCTCGGTCATGTCAAAAGAATGGACGCAGGCCGCATCCCAAAGGACTTACTCTATGGCGAGTTAGTTACCGGCCAGAGGAAAACAGGGCGACCTAAAATGCGCTATAAAGACACCTGCAAAAAGGATATGAAAGAGTGCTCCATTAACCCCAACTCCTGGGAGAGCCAAGCAGCCGACCGCCAGTCATGGAGGCTCGCTGTCTGGCAGGGTTCATTGCGCGCAAAGGCTGAGCGACAGGATAATGCTGCCCTGAAAAGAACAAGACGGAAGCGGAAAAAAGAACAGCTACAACAACAACTACAACAACCAACTATCTTCATGTGTGACAAGTGCGGCAGGGACTGCCACTCCCGAGTCGGACTGCACAGCCATTCTCGGCGGTGTTTTGTAGACTCAACTTAGCTACACCATCATCTCTCGAGACGGACGGATGCCGACGTTACAGAAATCAGTGCACTTCATCTGCCCAGATGTCCCTTTAGGAGCTTTACTTTTTTTTTTTAACCAATAAAATTGAAGTATTTACAGTTCTACTATTTATTACACACTGACGCCAGCAGACTGACTAAATCATATTCACACGCACCGTATTATTTTTACGCTTACATGTGTATAAATGCTTTTAAAAAATAATTTTGTTTAATTAATACTGAAAAAAAAACTGCTAATCAAAAATCATAAACGTGTGAAAAAACCATTAAATTGGAATAGCGCTTAGCTGAAACATTCTTAACATAACAGCATTAACCGGGTTATGACTGTATTTCTCTAATTAAATGATTTTATTAAAAATAAAATATTAATAGTTTTCAGTTATGAATTTCATGTACCTTCTAGAACTAAACATAAAACTAAAGAAAATGTAATATTTGATGCTAAATTAATCCACTCTTTCCATTAAAAAAATTAGCAAAGTAAATAATGTAAATTAATGCCTAGAATCGAATGACAATGCTAAAGAAGTTGTTTTTTTTTATAACCAGATGACAAAGGTAAACAAATTGTTGCATGATCTACCGCTGGACAGCTCAGTGGTTATAACATCCGCAGACACAATGCTAAGGGAGCTCTTCAGCCACAGGGGTAAAATTTTACAGCTAGTACATATATACTTTTTTTTATTATTTTATATTTTAATTGAAAGTTGAAAGAAAACATCTTTTAAGTATAAAAAAAAATTTCAATAAATGTAACAGATTAAAAAAAAAAAATCTTTAAACTTTATCCTTTTTTTACTTTCAGGGTCTGGAACATTTTTCAGGTCAGCCGAAGCTATTCATCGTTACACATCCTTGGATGGAATAGACCTGGATAGGCTTAGGTTTTTACTACACAAGTTAGTTTTATCTAGAATATTATCTACAGATGAGTTAGTGATAAACTTACTGTACCCTATGAATCAACATCTTTTTAAATTATTTCCATATTGTATGACTTTTAATGATATTTTTTTTTATATATATATATATTTTTTTTCTTTAACTTAAAAATATTTGTTTATTTTTGTTTTTGCTGTGAATAGGTCATTTCTGAAGTCACTGACCAATACATACTTTAAAGAAATATCAAATGAAATACATGCTGTCTACCTCTCTGAGTCGTAAGATTACATACAGTATTAAATAGATGTACTACTTAATTTAATGGGCTCAATTTATTTTACTTAAATACAGTTGCATATTAAATAAGGTTATGTTTTGCTATTTAGTTATATGAATATTTCCCCCCTTTGAAATTTTTTTAAGAGTACTTTTAGACTACATGTAATAATAAGAAAATTATGATTCAGCAGTAAATCAAAATAGAAAGATCTATATTATTTCAAATAATGATTCTAGCAAACATATCACAGAAGAAGGGATGTTGATGAGTTCAAGAGTCAAATATTTTTGTGTGTATCTTTTACAAAATAGTCTATTTGCCTTGATTTGCTATTGAATTTATTGTTTCACTTATTAATTTTGAACAGATACAGTGGTGTCGCTATTATACTGAAGAGCCCAACACAAGTGCCGTACATGTGCAAATTTGCTGTGACTAATAAAGCCCAAGGTCAAGGCACAGGGGAAATGCTCTGGGACAAGCTCATTCGTTCAGAGCCGAGTCTATTCTGGAGATCAAAGACAGACAATCCTATCAACACCTGGTCTGTTAACTTCTCACTTAGTTAATATTAAAACTGTTGAATTTTCAGCTGCATGAATTTGAATAATCATAAAAATTGATTAGTTGTAACTTTCCCCGTTACATTTGGATTTTTTACCTTTGCCATAGTCATATGAATTTTTGCATAATCTTGCACGCAAAATTTACCATTTGTTTATGTTTTATCTATATATATAAAAATGTAAACAGGATTCTCACTATTAATCATAACTCTGAAAGTTCTTCACCAATTTTTAAAAAATTTACACACATAATTGCAGAAAATTACTTGGCGTGTTGATAAATATATTTTATATATTAAAAAAAAATATTTAATCGATCGGTTTGGTAAAATTATTTCTTCACTTTACTTCTTTTTAAATCCACTGGAGGTAATTCAAAAGTCACGGAGTGCTAACTTATATATTGTCAGTATTTATTTTAAAATAAACCAATCCACTGGTGCAAACTAATAGTTGGTCAGTATTTTTTTTTAATAAACAAACAGTATCGTAAAATATTTCTTTTTACTTTAGTTTTCAAATTATTATTTTGTAAGTATTTTTTTTAATCAAACACGTAAACAGGATTCACGCTATTAATCATAACTCTGAAAGTACATCCTAAAGCACTGCATTAATAAGCATAACAAATTTAGAAACGGCCATATGCCCAATAGAACTCATTTTCCTTTGTTTATAGTTTTACTGTTACATTGAATAAGGCTTAGCCACGGCAACGAGTAGAGATAGTATATATAATTTTTTTAGCCTTGTTGCCAAGATTAGAATTTTGTCTTCTTAGTTCATTAATTTAAGAAATCTATTTTCTTTTAATTCAACTCTACAGGTATTTTAAAAAGTGTGAAGGCTCATATAACAATCGCATGTGGCTTGTTTTCTGGTAAGAATATTGATTACTTTATTTTGCTACTTGTTTTTACTTTCAATCTTAAGTTTCTTGTTTGTAGTTGCATAATAAACCTATTCATCTATTTGTTATTCTTTATCTGCCGTATGTAATTCAAGATAACAGAAATAAAAAATTTGTTCAAAGATTTGTAATTTTTCAAAATATTTTTTCTTTATCCAAAAGCATGCATGGTGGATGTTTTTTCCCCAAATACAGCATATAATAATTATGTTGGTGATGGGAGGATAGTTCAGAAATGTGAAATATCTGTACATTTTTGGGTATACATATATTGATGAAAGAATTATACCTTATTTCAATTTCCTCAACATAGCTTTTACTTCCATTAGCCCTTCCAGGCCATCATGACAGGTGAAGTGTAGGATTTGTCTTTTTCTTTAATGATGGCATCTAAAGGTATTGTGTGGTTAGCACAACCCACCCAGCCCCCTTTACTCCTACAATTAAATTCATGTTCCCAGTTTAAGGTATTTTAGTTATTGTTTTGTTTGAGGACTTTCTAACAATTTTCACCTGGAAAAATTCCCTTGGTTTTCACTGAGAAATGAACCTCAGGTCAACGATCGAGCGCTCAACACCGCTCAACCACCCATCCAACATAGCTTTGTGATAGTGGAATCCCTGTTTGAACTGACATTTAGAAGATTTTTGAAAAGCATGTGTCTGTACTGGAGTAATCAGTAATGTATTGCCTTTCAAATAGGTATGGTGTTTCTGATCCAAATCTTTCGGCTGGACTCATAAAAGATGCTCTGAGACGTACTGAATCTTTTATGCCCAAAGGTATCATCAACATACCAAGTGATGATGAAGAAGAGAGAATGGGAGGCTAAAGTAAACAACATAAACATGGATTAGAAATGGATTAGAACAAGTTTTTAAAAAAAAAAAAAAGAGAGAGAAATCTTAAATCAAACCATTTTTTACTATTTTGTTATTTGGGGACATATGATTTAAAAACACATTTTGTAAATTATGGTTTCTCATAATACATTCACTGTTCCTAATAACTAATACAGTTTTTAAGGTATTTTAGTTATTGTTTTGGTTGAAATATTCACAGATGTACTAGTCTAAATGGTATATTTTTTAAATAAATTAAGCATTTCCCAATAATATACCCATTATACATGTATTTCTTTTATAATTATGTTAGAAAGGTTTTATGCATTTGGTGAAAGATTTATTTAATAATACTTAATCAGTATTTTCTGATGTAAAAATAATTATTTTTATTTTAATTTATTTCTACATACTTATAATTTTACCTCAATGTTGGCAAATATTGTGTTCATCATTTTCTTGGCTTCTAATTTTTTCTTCTATACGTTGACGCAGTCTGTTTTGTTTTTTTGGGCTTGTTAAAAAATATGAAAAGTCTTCCACTAATGTATCCAGACATATGAATAAACCAACATAGAGAAAAGAAAGCTTTAATGAACTTCTAGGGCCATTGGCATTGATGAAATAGAGTTCACATTAGTCTTAAAGATGGCATATATGGAGACTGTGTCTCGCACACAGCCTTTCTTTTTACTTTTTAAAACTCATGTTAGATATCCATTTAAAACTTACTGGGTAAACTCATTAAGATGAATCAAACATTCCTAATCATTTCCTAATAATTGTTTTTTTAAGGGTGCTTAAAAGTACATCATTTAGGTATTTTAAATTATTTTTTTTTACTTTAGAAAAATTAAATTGACTGATTTTGCATTATTTTTAGGTTTGCATTAGCTTTGAATTGTTTAAACTTAAAAGAATTATGTCAGTATGATTTTAAAAAATATTTTTTGGACTTATCACTTCACCTTTTAATTGTAACTTGAATTGTCATTTGTATAATAAACAAAATTATATAAAGTAATATAGAGATGATGATTAAGTTGGTATGTTATGCTTTCCAGACAGAATGTGAAATATAATTCCACTTGGATAACATGAAGCGAACTAAACTAAATATCTTCCGTTAATCAAAATGTGGGGCAATGAATTTTTTTCTACTGTCCTTTTGAACTTCCTGTACTGCTTCTGCATCCTCTAATACTTTTATCAGCAGGTTTAACCATGATGTGTTTTTCTAAATGTTGATGTTATTTATATTGACACACCCCCACTGTTGTGTAATTGTTGTTATTTTGCATTTAACAATATATCAGTAATTTGCTGAATGGCTACTGCACAGTGTTACCTGCTCCATTCATAAATTCCCTATGAAACTTTGCATACACTGACACAGTACTTGTGGTTGTTTTCGTGAAAACGACAGACAGCCTGATGTGCATTCAAGTAATAAACAAAGATCATCTTCTTTAGTATTCTATTTTAGCCATGATCAGTTGTGGCCAAGTCAGTTACATAGTATTTTTTTTTAGCTTGTTATTGTTTATAAAGATCATCAGCCGTGGCCGAATCTGCCACTTAAAATGAGATTGGCTCAATGTTTTTTTTTTTTATTTACATTTTAGAAAATGTACATGTTGATCATGATGTAATCTACTTACATATCAATAACGTTTGCTGAAATATATGGCATTCATTTATTAAGTTTGCTGTTAGCCTTTTAATAGTTTTCTTAAAAGGTGAGTTGTTGTTTTTTTTTTTCTTTTGTATAAATAAAAAAGCTCATCACATATGTCAGATTGATACTACAGTCAGAAGTCTGAGCAACTAATATGAAAAAATTTTTTTCTATAAACTGTCATTAATAATGTGATGGGGCAGACAGTCTATGCTTATGTAAATAAACTTGTCCACCTGATAGCCAGGTTTGTGTAAAATAATACTTTTGAACCCCATTTGAAATATTTGTTAAGTGATGATGGGGCATCAAAGACACAAGTCTTGCTCATGGTTAAGGGCACTTGACATGTGATTATTTATATAGTGCGGTGTTAAAAAAATCTGGCATATAACTGATGGGGTGGGGGTCAAGCAGGGCCCTAATTACAGGCATTGATTTTTTTTTTTTTTTAATCTTTAAACAGGTGCATCATTTTTTCCATTTACTTTTTCAATTGTGATCATTACAATTATGTTATTCTTTTTTTTGTCTTTTTGAAAAGGGCATTTATTTTATCGTTACATCTTGTATATTGTGAGAAATAACTTACCGCACTGTAGAAAAATACAGACTGCAAGATTCTTTGATTATTTTTTTTTTTACACATTTTTTAAAAATGTTTTATTGTTGCTTTGTCGCTTAATATGGACATTATAAAAATAAAACTGTAAAATGTTTGTTTTGATCTGTTTTATTGTAATTACATTTCATGACCATACACAGGTTTCATGATTTATGTGAAACAGCCTTGCATGGATCATTATATACTTCCTAGATAACGTCTTGGCTCTTAATGAGACAGCAACTTCTGGGCATGGGCTACTCAGAACAGAGTCGTTCTTGCAGACAGCCAAACTAGGTGACTGCTATGCTCCCGACTCCATTACTCATATTAATTTCTTTTTAATGTGATGCCAAGAGATCCCCTAATTGTTGGTGCTCTGATTACTGGGACTGTCGACCTGAAGGTATCTGGTTCAATCTACGATGAGGACCAGGGAAAAACTTTTCAGGTCTTGGCTCAAATTCTATATATTTCCCCTGTAATGCCTCCATGGCCACTGCACTATCGGCTATGGTGGTGATGAAAGAAGGGCACCTTAAAAACCGTTCCAATGGTTGTTTATAGGATCTAATAGATTTCATCTCACACTTACAGGGACTTCACACAGCTCTGATTATAGGCCTGCTGTGTGTGTGTATTATAGCTTTGAGAAATTGTTTGTAGCGTCTTCTGACCTCTTTGGCCAAATTAAAATTAGTGTTTGTTAAAATTTGAATATTACCTCATCCTTTATTCTTGAAGCTTATTGAAATTTTAAAAAAATATGAACAGACTTTCAGATTTTATGAACAACTAACAAACAAAAAAGGTGAACTTTCATTGCTTGTAACAAGTACATTTCTTTTTTACTATCATTTTTAATTTTCAAACAAATGTAACATGTCAGTTATCTTCTTCTTCCTTTGGCTCTACAGCCCATTTAGGGCCCTGGGCTGCCATACTATTCACCACTTTTCCCGAGATCTATGGTCTTCTTCCTCCACTCTCTCACTCCTATGACTTTAAG
Organism: Bulinus truncatus; assembly: GCA_021962125.1. Lineage (NCBI taxonomy): Eukaryota > Metazoa > Mollusca > Gastropoda > Planorbidae > Bulinus > Bulinus truncatus. The sequence continues at coordinate 329,126 of JAGDYQ010000406.1, read as the reverse complement.
AACTTTATCCACTTCCTCTAACCATCTGTTTCTTGGTCTGCCCTTAGGCCTTTATCGATTATTACTGCAACAATTGAAGCAATAAGACAATAAGAGTTCTTCAAGTAAAACAATGTAGATTTAATTGCAATATTTATCATAACTTAATAATATTTCCAAAACATACCTGCCATGCAGTGTTTTAATGTTTTTTATTTGTAATTCTGTGGAGGCGTTTACTGCGTGACCTTTTCTCTCACATTCAATTAATGTAGCCAAGTCAATTACGATTCATATACTTTATTTTTTTTTTACTTCACACAAAGATAAATAGTACAATAAATCAAATCTCATTTTAACAACTTTCTAACACACTGTTCCTGACCTCATTCTCTATTGTCCTCTTCTCAACCCCCAACTAAACTTCTTATCTGTCCTCTCTGCCCACTACTCCCTAGCTGTCCTTTCCAACCGTCTCTTCACTTTCTTAATTTCCCCAGGCTGTCTTCTTGTTCCCAGACTCCGAACTATATCTTTCATTAAAACATCCCAGAATGCAAATGCCCCAACTATTTGATTGGTCCATCTACCTCCCTTTGTCAGTTCAGTTATCCATCTGATGGGAACAAAGAAAGTTTGTTGAGCTCTCTCTTGGCTGTACGCAAGGCCGTTGCCAGGATTTTGTTTTGGGGGGGGGGGGGGCTGTGCGGAGAGTTTTATATAAGAAAAAATTGGAACACAATGATAAAGAAGTATATTTTATAATAAAATTTGATTTTTAGAATTAATTGGGGGGGGGGGGCTGTACATACCCCCCTATCACTTGCCACAAAAGAATAATTTTTTTAACCCTGACCTTTAAATTTAAGAAAATATATACACGTCCCTGGCCTGAACTTTTGAACTGGTTAATTAAATGGAATGGTTGTATAGCTATACTGAAACGTATCGTTACAATACTCTATAATCCAACTCAAAATACCCTATTCGAAATACTGCAAAATTAAAGAAACCCTAATAGTAATACAAAAAAATTCAATTCTAACAATATTTAATGACTTTTTTCATTTTGTAGGCCTGTGAAATTACTTTTGAAAAAAAAAACCGACCGATTTAAAATCCAGTCATGCGAGACGATTTATTTTTATCCCGCCAGTCAATGCGTGACGCACTTTCAGCCTCTACAAATACTCAGCTAAAAAAAAAAACAGGTTACTGGCGTCATTATCTGTTGTTTTTCTGTGGTACCAAAGCAGAGTGTTTTTCATTTTTTTTTCCCGCTATAACTACGGTGACCAGACGTCACAGTTTGCCCAGGACAGTTTCAGATTTCACATCACCAGTCTCTGCGTACGCGAAATGACCGCATTATCATACTTGGTAAAGTTCCATTAGTCCCAAAGGGCCATGGGGGCAGATGAAGTGTAGAATTCATCTGTCTCTGTAACTACGGCCACATAAAGGGATTGTGTAGTTAGCACAACACCCTGCCCCCTTTACTTCCCCGACTCCAGACTGGTACCCATTTAAAGCTTCACTTTCGTCAGAACCTGGGAAATACCCCTTGGTTCTCCACCGAGGATTGAACCCGGGACTCTCAGATCGACAATCGAGCACTCCACTCCGCTTGGCCACACGTTCCTAAATTATACTATTACGACACGCAAATGACCCCATTATAATACTAGTGCGACATAAAAATGACCCCATTATCATACTAGTATGACACATAAATTACCTTAATTTCATACTACTGTGACACGCAAATAAACAACTCGGTCACAGTCCTTGAAAAAAATATTGTTATTAAAAAAAAAGTTGTCTAAGACTAAATTGTACTAAAGCGTGATTATGGTTACTTTCCGAAAGGGCAAGCTGTTCGACTTCAGAGTGGCATAGAGATGGGGGGCGGGGGGTGTCGATAAGAAATTATCCTTTCATCGCTGTAACAAAACTTAACTGCCTGCGCTATTGCCAGGTACCAAGCCCCGGAAGAGTAAGGAAGAGGGTTCGGAGTATGCCTAGCAAACCAAACATGTCAAAAACCCAACCACTAAGGAAACTGAAGCAATAAACATTAATACATTCTCCAAGCCGATGTCTGGAAAAGGCCTCGATTGAAGACCGCATGGTAACCCTATGACGCTAGTTGGGGAAAGCCACATGGAAGCCAACCTGCCGACAACTCTTCTGACGATGAAGGAACATGGAACGTCCGTACTATATATTGAAACCGGAAATGCAGCACAGGTTGCAAGAGAAATGACCAAGTATAAGTTTCCGGATACTTGGCATAGCTGACTCAGTCCAGATGGAACAAAGCAGGTATGACAATATTGAAAAGTAGGGAAACAGAGGTCTATTGATGCGTATGAAAACCATGATCACTCATAGGGAGTTGCCAAGATACAATCATCCAATGAAATGAGAGCCCTTTTAAAATGACATCCAATCTCTTCAATGCTCATTACAGCATGTTTTAAATCCAAAGGGAGCAGTGCTCGATTAAAAAAAAAAAAACCAGTGCCGGGGATGAAAAAAAAAATTATCCAGAGCCGGGGATAAACGCACTGCCCTCGGAAACACACTATGACGGTGGCGTGATACATGTCTATGGTTTCACACCCCCCCCCCCGCAACTGTTACAAAAATAAATAATGATTACGCCCCTTTGTTTAGCTTATAATCTGTATAGCCATATATAGTACCCTAAGAAACCCCGTGAATGATAGTTCTCAGTGCCGGGGATATCCCCGGCGGTAAGGAACAAGTAATACAGTGATATGCTACAACTAACAACGCAGATGAAGAGAGCAAGCAAAAAAATCTACAATTAACTGCAGCCTACCTTTCTAGAAACTCCCACACATGACATTGTGGGTATCAATTCATTAGCTATAATGATCTCAACACCCCTTTTCAATTAGTTTCAATTAAATTCACAACTGAAATTTGTACATCCTGAGCTATTTAACGTGAACTCATTTGACCTTGTGTATAAGACATTTTCCCGGATTAAACATGCTATTAAACATAGTAAAAGTGATTAATCAATACAAAAAGTCATCCAATTTAATTTTTTCATTAAAAAAATAACCTTCGTCAGTTATACACATGACACATTCTTCTATAAGAACTTGAATGAAATTTTGTAATGAATTCATTCTGAGGCCTAGTTTTTTTTTAATGATTATTCTATTTATAAACAACTTTCAACAGGTACACTGTCATTCTTCTTAACCTAATTTTAGATTTTTTCGACCACTTTGTGCTTTCTCTTAATATTGTAGAAAAGATTGTTGTTCATCTTGTCAACTTCTCCTTATCGCAAGACGTAAGTAGTAACACGTGTTATATTATCTATCAAAGTCGAAAACTATATTACTCTTTACTTACGATAATGTTACATATTGCTTTTTATTTATAAATTCAGTTCTTTAAGGAGCAACGGATTACTTTTTAAAAATTCTTCACCAGCGAAAGGCTGAAAAGTGAAAACAGATAATTGTAATATAAACATTGACACTAAAAAATAAGTTAAAGAGTTAAAAAGACAAATTTAGATCATAATGATTATCATTAATCATGATTATTTAATAACATTAGTAGTAGATTAGTTACTAGTTAGACTCATTTGTTAAACACTAGACTTTAGTCTTCTTGTTATAAAAATGAAATTTATTTCTTTAGTCAGTCACTGACTCACTCAGTGTATAAGTCCTAATAGCCACAGCTAAACTGCTTCTTTACAACACTAGCTAAGCTAGCCACTTAATTTTGACAATACAATACACACATCATTTGATTTATGTTTATCAAGGAACCTTAGGAAGTTCAAATTGTCATTAATGCCAGAACAATTAATTTGGATTATCTACTCCAACTTCTAAAACTAATCTATCTGTGATTGCTGTCCTGTGCGTCTGGTGAGTAAACATAGTCACACTTTATATGATTATATATATATATATATATGGTAATTTGTAATGATAGTTCAGCCCACGACAGTTCACCCAAGAGAGGAATTAATCTTTCATATTTCAATACAAAGATCTTGATCTGATTCAAATGAAACAGACTGAAAAATTTATCTCATGGGCGGACTGTCATTAACAACAATAAAGCTTAGGCTTAGTTTTAGATTGTTAAGTAATATTTTAAGAACTGATCATGTTGAGGTTGTCCATGCTATAATGCTATCATTATCATTTGTGTTTGCATTATTTGTAATATCATAATTGATATCATTTAATAACTACAGTATTATTAATTTTTATATTAATAACCTTTTTAGTACCTTTCTTAAACAACATGACTAGTAATAATAATAATAAAATTTATTAATATAAAATCACTCCTTTAGTTTAATTGTCTTGAACATTGACTTCGTTGGACAATCTGGACCATATTTGGAAAGTAACCATAATCACGCTTTAGTATAATTTAGTCTTAAGATAACTTTTTTTTTAATAACAATATTTTTTTGCAAGGACTGACCGAGTTGTTTATTTGCGTGTCATACTAGTATGAAATTAAGGTCATTTATGTGTCATACTATTATCTTGACATCATACAAGACATGCCCTGGGGCTGGGGCACCAGTTTTTTTGTCGCAAATTTTTGTAGTTGGTCATCCGTAATTGTCACATTGGCATTTGTTTCATTAATAGTGATATGACATATATGTGTATAACCTAGCATAGATGAAATATAAAAAAAATGTCTGTCTACTGAGATGCTGAAAGACCTACATATTTAATCAAATATTAGGAAAGTTTAATAAATGTTACATAAGGTATACTTACTTATTAAAACTTTATATGTTTAGATATGTACAGTAATTCATCAAATTATCATCATTATAAATTATTATTTTTACTCAAACAATATCAATCAATCATCCTTTGTTATATAAAAATCAGTATTCCTTTTTACGAGGACTTATACATAAATAAATATTTACATATGAAATCCTTGCGGATGGAAACCTGGTAAATAGGATGTAAAAATTCTGCTTGTCCCAGTATAGCTGTCTGTTAAATGTTTACCTCACTACAATGAGAGTTGTTTTGTTGTTGGGGGGGTTTATGTAGTTCTGCTTTGGGGTGCTAATTTCTTTGCTTATTGGCACTGAAAGTAATGAACAACAGTAATGGATTAGCTGGAAGTGGGATTGCATTCATCGTTTACTGACACAATCAAAATACAAGTCCTGTATAACTTGTATAAGGCATCAAGGTCTTATACCCGACCCATTTGTCCATCTATGTTTACTATATCAGCATAGGCACCCTAATGTTACCATTCCAGTAATATCTCTAATGACATGATGACCCATTCATTGGTTTGTTGTTTTTTGTTAATCATTGCAGTACATCAACACACCTGTTGCGTTAAAAAAAAATACCACATTTGCCAGAATCTGGCATATATTTAGTTTAATGGAACTTATAATGAGTATATCTGGTTTAGTCCCTGTTGGCTTACAGATAATTAATAACCCAATGCAGCACATTCGTGCTGGAATGTTCGTTTTACTGTTTTACTTGATGAAGTATTGAATCATCCAGTTAAGTCGTGGACACCAGCAATTTTTATTGTTTGAATTCTGTTTCTTTTTTTTTTTTATTATTGTCGCTTTTGTTAAAAAAAGAAACAAAAAATTACAAATAGTTTTTTTTTTAATATATATATCTATCTATGGATATAAAAGTAATGAAACTTCATTTTTTTAAAAGTTGATCGATTTATTCACATGCCCCATCAATCTTTAAAGTAATTTTTAACTCATCTCCATCAAATTTGAACTTTCTGTGACATTCATTACGCACGTAATACAAAGGTGTGACTGGATAATGGACCTCTTATGGGCAGATACAAATGCATAAAAAATGGTCACACCCCGCCAACTGTTTTTTTTTTTAATTTGTTTATTTTGTATGTAGATTGGGAGGGGTAGAGTGTAATGAACTTTGACCCCCCAATGTTCTTAGCTCTTATCGATTATTATTATATCATGTCAGTTTGATTATATCGTCAAATGGTTTTTGTCAAGCCGATCTGGTCATTCTGTTTCAAACGTGTCCTTTAATCAGTCTATTCGCTGTTCTGTCTGGCCTATGTAAATATTAATATCTTGTCCCGTGTCGCTGCCATTATTGAATGATGACATAGAACTCTTTAGATTTTAACGTGTTTTTTTTTCGTTACTTGTTGACCACGTGTGTGTGCGAGGGGTGGTGCGCATGTCTAGGTACACTTGGTACCACGAGTCCACGACTATCTACATAAACAACAATCTTTAGTAAAATATGTCCGAGGTTGATTAAAAACCCAAAGCTATTAATGGTGAATACCCAAGCAACCAACTTATGTTTGGTAATTACAAAAGTAACTTAAGGTGTGCATATGTGCGTATGAACGAAACAAAATTATTATTGTTTTTTTTAACTAAACCTGATGTGTATGTAGCTTGATAATTCGTGACACATTATAAGACACTAATCTTGGTTTGGGTAACAGTTGGCAACGTTGCAAAAAAAAGTATGAGCGTGACATAGATTTTTTTTTCATTTTAACGGTTAACTGTATGTTGACTGGATTAACTGAAACGTAAACACAAAATTATCGACTGGCCGCCGGCCCAGCGATTGTTAGTTTGAACCATTCACATTGGGACGTGCCCCAGGGCATGCATAGAATACAGTTTGTGTGACCCAGTTATGTTGTAACTCTGTAGTCATGGCAAGTCCGTGTTCGCGTTTTTTTGTGTGCTACACACGGGGGGTAATCGGTACAAGTTGAGCGTATCTGACGTGTGTGTGTGTGTGTGATGTGATCTCTTGAATACTATAAACCACTATTGGGACTGTTTTTATAGCGCCCTTCTTTCACCACCACCATAGCCGATATTGCAATAGGCTTGTGAGGTACCACGGGAAATATAGCGGGGACTCTCACCATGACCTGAAATACCCATTGGTCATCACCAGAGATCGAACCAGGGACCTTCAGGTCGACAGTCAATCGCTTCACCCATCTCAGCAGACCCTGTTGCGCATGGCAAATATTTGCATCATGGGTTATCAACGAAGAGAAGGGATGTGCAAGCACTATCGTATGTGTTTTCTTTTAAAACCCTAACGGACGCAGGGTCTTCTTAATGTGTGGGGCCGCTGTTTGTTACGATGTAGGTTATTTTAGCACAATAGTTTACAGGTTTCGGAAAACAAAGGAGTGCTAAAAGGGGGGGTGTGCATAATGGTGACCAGATAGATGAATAATTTACGCGAGAGCACGCCCTATCCTCCCCCCATGTTAATTAGTTGTGAGTCAACGGTGGTACTGAGGGCTCACGGAGATAATTTACCTGGGAAAGAATGTTCGTGACCGTGACACGTAGGATGAAGTTGGAACCGTTACGAAAGTCGTGGGGCAGAATCTTCTCACGAGGGCTAACTGAGTTAGAAAGTGTCATAGGTTCCCTTGTTTAGATTCCCCACCCACAGACCCGTCACATAAATTATCCCTAGTGTAGAGTCAGCTGGACTGAGAATTAATTAGAAGTAATCAATCACCGATGCCAAAGCCAATTGTGTACTGTATATAAGCAGGACGTTTTGTGTGTAAGTCAGAGAGGAGGAGAGAGAGAGAAGAGAGACTGAGGACTAGGTAGTCGAGTGAGATAGCAGAATAGGGCGTAAGCTGAAGTACTGTATGTGTGAGAACTGGCGTCAACATAGCTACATAATAAACTTGTTTTATCAGCAAAGAAACCGGTATTTGTTGACTTATTAGCGGAGGCGAACGTGAGCTGTGAAATAGAAATATTGTCACCAGAACATCTACATCTACTCTCTCATACTTCTAGACAACGATCTGTAGATCTGTACGTGGCCAGGATTAGCATTAGGACTATCCGACAACGTAACATGCGTGGGGCCGCTGTTTTTACACGAGAGCAAGGGCCCTATGCTAGACGACCAGGTGGTCTTTGTAGGACCCCAAAAGCACGATGGCTGGTTCAGAAGCCCATTGTGCTGTTGAAAAACGCGTTGAGAATTAAAAAAAAAAGGAGTTAAGTTCCCTTATCCAGTGTTTTTACCCACCTCCGGGGGTGAAATTTCAAATTCCGGGGGTGAAAACTACAGTATTGTTTGGTCGTAATCATGTTCAGGGAAAAAAGCCGGGGGTGAAATTTCCAATTCCAAGGGTGAAAACTACCCCCGGAAATGGTCTGGATAAAACACTGCCCTTATCCCTGAAGTATCATCGGCGCAGATGAAGTGTCCTCCACTGGTCGACAGTCGACCGCTATACACCTTTTGGTCATCCGCGGGACACCCCCCCCTCACTCTCCCTTACATTTCTGTGATGTGGTGGGGCTGCCGCCATCTATGTTTTGGCCCTTGACAATGTCCACCAAACCCCCCCCCACATCTGACCACATACACACACACATTCCTATGTCATTTTTTTATTACACCCGAGTGACCCCTTCATACTGTGGCATGTGCTGCCCCCCCCCTTCTTGCCGGGGCCCTGGCTGTTGTCAGCAAATGGGTGAAATAGTCATTGTAACAAAGCTTATCCTTAATGGTTACGGAATTAGTCTGGTGCACACGTGACGATACATAATTTTAATACATGTACCATTTAGCGGCCGCCTACCCGTGTTTCCACTTTAGTGTACGTGTTTGTTTTGATGCCATTAACTTTCCCCTTTCCCCTCCCCGCAAGACTAGGCGGATCTTATTGAAAACAGTATTTTTCCCCGCCTCCCATAAAGTACACCATTGACCATGGTTGTTTACTAGAAACTTTTATTGATCTCAGTTTAGAATGAACTATTGGCCATTTGTTTGATGTCATTTACTGTAATGACAGTCTATTTTACCATTACCAAGTACATGTAATTATTCCAGTAAAGGATTATTATTATTATTATTATTATTATTATTTGGCTTTCAATTCATAGCAATTTTAAGAAGAATTTCGTGGATGGATTGGGGGAATTCGCAGTTTTTAAAAAAAAAGTACAGTTGTGCTATATGCTGGAAAGGGATTGGGTAATTCCATTTTTTTATTTTACAGTTTACACCTTACAATACACCCATACCTCGCTTTACGGCCTAGATACGTTCCACGAAATTTAGCCGCTAAGCGAAAAGCCGTATAGGGAATCAATTGTTCTAGTACAAATCCATACAAATTCATCGAGATCGGTTCCAAGTTGTTTAAATATGTAACATGGTTTATCATTCAAAATGTATTTTCTCTTTTTATTTCATTTAAATTAAAGCTACATACATTTGTACATAAAATAATAACAACCCCAACAATCAACAATAGTCTATAAACAAAAAATGAAACAATTTCATGTTACATAAAATATGAATATGTATAATTTTTTTTTAAATGAAGAAATGGTAACCTGCAGATCAATGACGTCATAATTTTTCGCTTTTAAGGATGGGCCTTTCTTATAGCAATTGTCCAACGTTGTTTGTCTTGCCTTCTTGTCTAGTTCAATGAGTTATAACTGCTAATGACTGTGTTAATTCCTTGAGAAATTGAGCGCTACGTCTGACGTCAGGATCGTTTTCAAGGAGGAGGTTCCCTATCAGCTTCAAGTAGATCAAACACATCACGTTCGTTCAAACCTTCCAAGCCAAATTCTTCTACTAGATCCAAAATATTTTGCCTAATTTCAGGAAGAAATCAACTTCTGTATCCAGTGCCGAACCTAGGGATTTTAGGGCCCCTCTTTGGAGGTCCTTGCATTTTGACATGAGATAATGTACTTTATATTTAATGTAAAAAAATATTTGGGGGCTAAGGCCGGGAGGACTTTTGAATTTGGATCCCCCTCCCTAGGTACGCTTCTGTCTGCATCAGTATTTTTTACACATTCTGGTCATATTTGTTTCCATACATGGTTCATTGTTGTCTATTTTAATTCCTTACATCATTCACTGATGCTGTCAACAGTATCCTTAATGTTATAGTTTTTCCAAAATGTTTTAATTGAAGATTCACCATCGGTTTCCCTTATGCTGAGTTGTCGGAAAGTTTGGTGTAGGTAATGTGCCTTAAAAGTGCCTATTGCACCCTTATCCATTGGTTGGATTAGTGCTGTTGTATTTTTCGGAAGGTACTCAATCATGACATCTTCAGATAGTTCGGATAAATTAGGTAGGATGCCTACCTGAGGCCTCTGATGCATTATCCAAAATAATCAATATTTTTTCACTTTTGTACAAAAGTGGTTTTTTTTTGGCCGTTATAGCGAAACATTTTAGGCCGTAAATCGAAAACGTGCCATAAATGATGAAGGCCGTTATAGCGAAATGCCGTATAAAGAGCGGCCGTATAGCGAGGTATGAGTGTATATATATATATGTTATTATTATTCAGAAAGCTCATCAGTATTTAAAAAGTCGTCTATCGTTTCTAAAAGATGTCACCATAACTGTTATTGCCTTTCCAATAGTGTATCACCCAAATATTGATCTACAATAGCAGTTGTATTAGAAAGAAGCACTCGCGACATTAAGAAAAAAATTAATTCTGAAAACGTTTTGGTCAATTAAATGATACCATATTAAAAACTGGATGATAGGTGACTAATAAAAATGTGTCCGGCCTTATGGAGACTAAATTACATTTTTTTTTCATTGACTTTGAAAATGGATTATAAGAAGATGCTCGATAAACAATGACCCAGTTATGTGCAGCAATAACGTTATTAGTCTCCTGAGCTCACAAATAACGGTAATGTCGGTGATCGGGAAAAAATTGATCATCTCGAGGATGTGCATTCTGTATTACTTCTGTGGTTTACACTAGCTCTATTTCAAAACAGCAGCATGTCAAATTTAATGAACAAAAACATAATACCACCAACAAGATGCAGATTTTATTTGTATTCTACAATCCTGTGCTTGTATCAATCAAGTATCATTGGTAGTCTAAATGAGAATACTCTCAAAAACAACAGGCGGGAGATATACTCGTTACGTGGTGGAGATAGTAAGAATAAATAAAACACTAAATAAAACTTCAAACTCGAATGTATTTTACAGATTCGTGTAGTAGTTGAATGCATAGATTTATAGTCAACATTTTATTGAAATGTGCACTGATATTTAGCGTGTACACTTTATCAATTTGAAGTTGTTTATCTGGCGTATTTTTTGTACTTTCTAAGAGTAAATTTTGGTCTTTTTTTTTAGGGCGTAGTGTCGCATACATATTTTAACTTTAACAGGTCAAAGAAATCCTAGCCCTATTTATTTTTATTGTGTTTACAAGTGAAGTAGCACTTCCGCATTTGACCAAGGTAGTAATGAGGTCAGACATGAAATTCTCATGTTGTACCGCTATTGTACAGTTTGGTGATATGAAGATAGGGGGGGAAAAATCGACCACAGATTGGTACCGCTATCGAGATTCGGTGATAAGGAAAATACGTTAAACAGACATAGCGTGTCACCAGTCTCTACTGTGGTGCAGAATGTTGAAGAGATAAGTGATTATTCTCATGACATGAGCACATAACAATCAAATCAACCTTTCCCAACATTTTACTATGCCACGCCTCACATTTGTCTCATTTTTTTAGCGAATTTACATGTGCGTGCGGATATACTTTCGCACCGTTTAGGGGGTGGGGACCGGCGCATTAAATAAATCATTAACCATTAGTGGCAAACTGGGAAAATTACCCCTTGGCCTGTGTGGAGATGTTGGCGACAGAAGCGTTTCAGTACTATATTTAAATTATATTTACAGATCTAGGCCCAGTCAGGCCCAGCTTGAGATGCTCGTCCTTAGGTCCCGCTAGGCCCAGTCAGGCCCGGCTTGAGATGCTCACCCTTATGTCCCGCTAGGCCCAGTCAGGCCCGGCTTGAGATGCTCGTCCTTAGGTCCCGCTAGGCCCAGTCAGGCCCGGCTTGAGATGCTCGTCCTTAGGTCCCGCTAGGCCCAGTCAGGCCCGGCTTGAGATGCTCGTCCTTAAGTCCCGCTAGGCACAGTCAGGCCCGGCTTGAGATGCTCGCCCTTATGTCCCGCGCCTTCAACAGTAATCACAAGGCCGCCCCAGTTATTAACATACATAAATGCACACAATATCATATAGGAATCTACATATAGCCTACTATGCATAAAGTTGGACCAATTGAGATTCGATAGCTCTAAACTTTTTTTCGGAGGTTCTATTATTCTGTGTGTATTACTGGGGGTATAGATAAACACGTTTGAGATGTTTAATGACGGGGGTAGCTGGTAAATTTACGCCACGCGGTGGGTGGGGAGGCTATTTGATGGACTAAAGACCGGCTGTACCACTATTGAGCGAGTACACTTTCAAAAAAAAAAAGGCCTGGGCTAGAAACGTCCCTGTATCGGCCACTCTGCTGTACACTACTAAGGTCACGACTCCACCGTACCTGTGTGTGGAAATGAGTAATGAACGAAAATGGATCCGCAATATGCAATATCACAAGGCTCGTTATTAGATGTGATTTTTTAAAATATTTTCATTCTGCGCAAAGTTTGGTGTATTGTTCAATATTGGTGGGGGGGGGGGAAATAAATCAACAAAACATCAAACGATTCTTTACACATCATAAACATTTTAAAAATTTTATTTGCTTGAAAATGCGTAAAAATGAAAATGAGTTATGCTTGAAGTTTTTAACTGCTGCTGCTGTTGAATTATACAAGCCTCACGGTTTTATTTTGACACTCAAGCAACACGTTATTAATTAATTACGTCATTCTACTGAAATTTTGATGAAGGCGCTGCACGTAGCCCCGGTTCTCCCTTGTTTGTGAAAATAACAACCAGCTTCGTTTGTACCAGCGGTCCTGTCTCCGACATATCACATGTATCACTTTACACTGACACAGTGCCTGCCTTAGACATTTTTGTGATATAGGCAAGGACAAAAATGCCGCCCTCTTTAGTTTCATTTTTCTAAGAAAACTCTTTAAATGCTATTTATTTTGAAGTAAATCCAAATTATGAAAATAAAAATATGATGTATTTATAACAGGCCCGTAGCGTGCGGTGGGGGGCAGGGGGGGCCGGGCCCCCTGAGTTTTGTCTGGCCCTTCGTGCTTATTTGTTCTACTTAGTAACATGTATTACCTGGCCCCCCTGCTATTGCCTGGCACTTGCTGCATAATGTCTGGCCCCTGCTGCAGAATTTTCACGCTACGGGGCTGATTTATAGTTTTATAGCGAGGGGGCAATGCCCCCCAGTGCCCCCCCCCCCTTGGCTACAGGGCTGGTCTGCTGAATCTTCGTTTTCAGATGTTATAGCTAATTGAAGGTACATGCAATCTGTGAAAACCTCTCTTTTATCACATTTCTTCAGTTTTTAATGTCATACAAAAATCCAAATAAATCACCTTGAGATGTTAACTGCATACATCGATCAATAACTGATTGAATTGCGGTATCCAATATCTCGTTAAAAAATTTACTCTCCTGGCTCGAGAATTGGATCATCTGAAACTTCATAGTCAAATTGTCCCTTTCTTAGTGGAGATCTTATTTGTATTTCCGTAGGTAAATTGCACTCAATATCAAATTCTTCAGCCAATGATTTAGCTGTTGTAATTGCTTTAGCAAAACCTTCATCTGTTCTATAATTCTGGAGCACAGTTTTAGTTGCATTCAATTGTTGAATTGATTTCTTTAAATCAAGATCTTTTTCTTGAAATGTTTTGCTAGATATATTGATCTCAAATAAAACATAACAAATCACTAATGAACAAATAAACTTGGAATCGAGTATTTTTTGTGCAATTCCCTTAGCTTCTGCCCGGGACTGGGTTCCACGTGGTCCAGAAAGTGAAATGTCATCAGCAATGGAAACGAGTGCATCGTAAATTTCAACTGTTTGGTATCGAATTGCCTTCACAGCATTAACTCGATTTTCCCAGCGTGTTGCGCATAACTTTTTAACAGTTAAACCTGCTGCCTCTTTGTTTTTGACATATTTTAACAATACTTTCCAGTGATGTGTTGATGTAGAAAAAAGGTGTATATATTTTGAATTACCTCAAAAAAACCGTACTGCTTCCAAACAACAGTTTACGGCATCATTCACCACCAAATGCACATTGCATGGGACATAAAAGGCTCTTCGATTTAGCTCTTTAACTCTTGCTTGGACAACATTATGTATTCACCGCATGTTCGCTCCGTTATCGTAGCCTTGTCCCCTCATATCATATAGACGAATGCCCGAATCTGACAGTTCTTTAAGTAAAATTTCCACCATACTTGAACCTGTAGATTTTTCAAGTTCTACGAATCCAATGAAGTGTTCATTTATAGAAACTTCTGAAGGTTTGTCATTTGTCGATTCATTTGCTGTAACAAAACTAACAATCAAGGCCGTAGCCAGGATTTTGTTTTGGGGAGGGGGATGGCTGTGCGGAGAGTTTTATATAATAAAAAACTGGAACACAATGATAAAGAAGTATATTTTATAATAGAATTTTATTTTTAGAATTAATTGGAGAGGGGGGGGGCTGCAGCCCCCTACCCCCTCCCCCCGGCTACGGCCTTGCTAACAATCATTGTCATATGTTCTTTGTGACTGACGTCTGGTGTGCAATCGAGAACTATAGCGTAATATTTTGCATTTTAGATCATTTATCACTTTCTGTTTTATCTCCTTACTCAACAGTTGAATGATCTCATTCTGAATATTTTTTCCTAAATAATGGTCATGAATTTCATCTGATTTAAAAGTCTTGTATGTTCTTTCATTACCGGATCAAAATCAGCAATAACTTCAACAAATTTCAAAAAATTTCCTTTATGAGGTGTATATAACCGATCAGACTGCCCTCTCAGGGGTAAATTTTGAACTCCATGTACTCTGACCAAAGCTATTATTCTTTCTGATACATCCTTCCAGTGTTTCGCTTCACAATTTATAAGGCGCTGATTCACGTCACCAATAGTTTTATTATTTGTTATCCATATTTTTAGTTCTTTCCACTCATGATAACTGGTTAAATGATCTGGAGATTTTTCATGATGCTGCAATATACTTGACATATTTTTCCAGTCACAACTGCCACGTGTTGCTAAGGCAGATTTACTCCTGTTATATATTCTGCAGCAAAAACAATATACCTTATCTACTGGCGCAGAATACATCAACTATTTCCTTTTTAAAGTTTCTCCGTTAGCCAGTTTTCGTGCATAAGGTAATTAGAAAATTGTCTCCCACTTTCATCTTTTGGATAACTAGACTCAAATTTGATTTGCTTTGGATCATGCTGAATAAAAAAACAACGAATATTATCACTTATATCTGTCCATTTAGCAGGATCTCCCATTATATCTGAATCTAATTTTGTTAAATGCAAAAGAAGAAAATAATTTTGAAAATAGTTATGTCATAATATTGATATGATAAATTAAGATAGAGCGTTAAACCACGTGACTTATTTGTTGTCGCCACTCTAAGCAATTTTTTTCTCTTATTTAATTCTACAATTTCTCAAATTTATTTACTTAATTTTTAATTTTATTTTATTTTGCTTGAATTTGCCGCTCCTTGAAATAATGCCGCTCTAGGCAGCTGCCTATATCGCCTATACCTAAAGCCGGCATTGCACTGACACCTCATGGCGACATCATAGTCGTCGAAGTGTCATATTTAAAATAAATATCATCTAGAACTAAGCATGATATCTTGAGTTTGTTCCATATTAAACGATTTTTTTTCTACTTCAGAGAAACTGGACAGGTCATGAGGTCATTTCTGCTTTCACTATTTGATGAGTAAGACATGCTTTTAAAAAAAATATTTACCATTGATGTATGTTTTATCTATCTATCTATCTATCTATCTATCTATCTATCTATCTATCTATCTATCTATCTATCTATCTATCTATCTATCTATCAGTCTGTCTGTCTGTCTGTCTGTCTGCCTGTCGGTCTGTCTGTCTGCTGTCTGCCTGCCTGTCTGTCTGTCCGTCCGGTATGTTGTACTGTCACTCGGTCTATCTGTCTGTAATCAGTTTCCAGTATATTTCTAGCTATTTTATTGTAGCTCTACACTTGGGTTTCAATCTGGAGACATTAAAAGATCAAATCTCCACAAGTTATAATTTTATTTGTTTTCCTCCCTGCCTTAAGGCTGATACCCAACAGCAACAACACACCTGATGGTGTAGTTAATTGGCCTGATCACGCTACTGCATCATTGAAACCTGTATTGTATTAGTGAAATGGGTATTGAACTCTGCAGTGAAACAGACATCAACTTGTCTGTATCAAACAGTAGCACTGGTGACACTAGTTGAATAGTCTCACACATTAAATGTGTAGCGCTTTACTGATTTACCAGCTTGTCGATACAAGGGTGGGCAAAATATTTTGAATCGTGGGTCACTTTGGGTTCATAAATTTGATAGACCAGGCGGACCTAAAGCAAATGTTTGGAATTTGTATATGAACTACTATAACTTAAATTTCAAACAGCCAAACAGGCCGCGCTTGGTTCCCTGGCTGTAGTTTGCCCATGTTTGCACTGGGGACCACTTCTGTTGGTTTACTATGGTGACTATGACCTTATGCACATGACATATTCGACCAAGGGTCACCACGTATGACTTGATAAGAGCAGCATTCTGTATTTGTTTAACTATAGGAAACAAACTCTAAATATTTATTTAGTTTTGATGTATTAGAAAAAAGAAATGCAGGAAAATGACAAACATTATTTGTGGTGTTCACAATGTACTTTAATTGTAACATGTTTTTCAGTCATTATTTGTTTAATCTTTTTTTCTGTTATTTTTAACTTTCAGCCTTCATGATAAACGACCATGGAGAGGCACTATTTTGATTTGTGCCTTCATTGCACTCACACTGGCCATGAACGCAAGCGCACGCGAGCAGGCTGCGCTTATTCGCCAGGCATACCAAGACAGCAATGATTCTGTGCTGCTTATCTTCATCTCTGCCCTGGCCGCCGGCCAGATTGTGTTGGCCCTGAGCCTGTTCTCCTTAGAAACTGTCCGGGGGGAGCTGCCCAACAGGGAGGCTCTTGTCATCGTCATCTTCTGCCATGCTGGCAACATCTTCCTCCATGACTATCTGGCCAGCATGGGTAGCTCAGAGGCATCGCTGTGCACAGCTTTCTTCCAGCCGCTCCTGACCCTGGTGGCACTCAGTCTTGTGACCTCTGTCATACCAAGGCCCGCGTCCTGGGCCAGCACCATCATCATCGGATGCGGGTGCACGTTCATGTCCATCAACAAGTCGACCGTCTTCAATTCAGATAGGACCTCCCTGATTTGCGCTCTGTCCGCCTTCTCTTTCATTCTGCGCAATATGGTGGTGAAGCAGCTGGTCGGCCCTGAGCATGTCACTCCTAGGACACGTAGCAAAAAAACTTTCATCTTTGTTGCGGTGGCATCAGTGTTGTTCTTGCTTGTAACCCGCTTCCAGGTTTCACCCGTCCTTCAGGTTTCAGTTCTGTGTGGCCTAGTGACCTGCTTTTTGTCAGCAGCTCTGGTATATGTGACTGTCCAGTTGTTGAGGAGCCAATCAGTGATGATCATTTCACTGTTCTATGTCTGGGCACTGCTATTGGAGGCGTTAATCATCACCCCGCTAGTCCACAAACCAGACATCTTTTCCTTTGTTGCCGCTGTGACGTTTGTGGTGCTGGGGCATTATGCTTTCATTAAAGACCACCAAGATCATCACCTCAATACGGGTCTGATCCCATCTCATGCACAGAAGGCTGGTGAGTTGTTTGATTAAGCATGTTATGAGTGAGGAGTAATGGATGAAATTTTTTATTCATTTTTATAGAAATTTAGATTTATAGAGTCGTACCATAGTTTTCATTTTATTTGGGTTTTGTTGTACTTGGTTTTTGTAAATCATATAAGCAATAAAAATGTTTTGGTTTTAGTTATTTGTTGTATTTGGGTAATCTAATTGCTGAATATGAAAATGTACGTTCCTTTCCCATACAACAAACCCTGTACCCCATCCACCACTTGTCTTCCTCTTTCAGAGGGGAGTGTTTAAGAAAGTCTTTCATATCCATTTTAGGTTTGTTTCTCATTGTTCTTAATTGTAAACACTATGTCTATTTTCTTTAAAATGTGTTGGCGGTTAGTTTTTCTTGAGAGTCTAAATCAGAGATGGAAAATAGTATTCTATCAACGTGCCCTAATGCAAAATAGAATAAATTATTTGAGCTCATGTCACTACCCTTTTTTTTTTTGTTTTAATTCCAGAAGCATATTTTAAAAGGAAAGTAAAAAGCTACAAATCTGTTCATTATTATAACAAAAAAAAAAAATTTCACATTTAACAAAAATCAAATAAAATCAAGGGCTACTTGGGTCCCTTGCACTGCATGCTATCAATTACAGGGATAAAAGTGGATCAATTAGGAGCACTGCGTGCTGTCAATTACAGGGATAAAAGTGAATCAATTAGGAGCACCATGGAGTCTAGATTTACTCTTCATCTACCGCTACTATCCACCGCTACTATCCACTGGTACTGTCCACTGGCACTATCCACTGATGTTAAAAGTTTGGACACCCCTGATGTAAAAAATAGAAAAATAATATGTTCAGCCTGATCTGCATGCTTTGGGGTACGGGTCTGATTCCCACTGTGTCCAGTCACCTGTTTATTTCTCCCATGGTGCCTCCATGGCCATTGCACTATCGGCTATGGTGGGGGATGATCTAAAGGCATCATAAAACCATCCCATTAGTGGTTTATATAGGATTTAAGTGATAAAAACCTTAGCCTTACAGGGACTTCACACACACAAGATGTTCAAGAAACAAGAATTAATTTGCAGGAAACTTGAAGTAACACTCAATTTGTATGAGATAGAAACACCATTTTAAAGTATTTATGTTAAATGTTTTCTCACAAAAAGAACTTGTTATTCTATCATTTCAGTGAACATCTATGAGCAGTACACCCGTATAGAATTCCTCATGTTCACCTGTCTTGTCTTAGGGGTCATATTCTATGTGTTCCAGCCCAAAGTCTCTCAGAGGGATCTCCAAACGCTCAGCTACGTTGGCTTGGACAAAGTGATACGCAAGTTGCTGACCTTTGAGCCCGTAGACTTGTCCAGCATTGATGACGAGCAAGCACACCCCCACCAGCTGCCTTAATCATCAACAGCGAAAGTTGTCACTTTGCAATGCTGTTCATCAACAACTGCGACAGTGTCTGTTGTTGTTTTACTTTTTGTTAATCTGTTCAAATGAAGTGCATTAACCTGTTAGATATAAAAGTATTGACTGTTCACAAAAAAAATTGTTTACCTCTGATTTACAGAGCCTTGTGGTATCTAGTTGTCTATTGATATTATCAAGAGTCTTACAGCAATTTAACAGTCACAGATTATTACATGATGTTTTTTTTTTAAAATCGCCCTTTATTTATTTTTGCAATAGGTATTGTTGCTAATGTATTAGTGTGTTTTTTTTAAACCTGTGTATTTTTACTCTGTTTTCTAAGTTGGGATGTATGTGTTGATAACATTGAGAACTGCCATATACATCTCTTTATTTTTTAGTTTATTTCCTATGTGGGTGATACATTTTTTTTTTATATTTCAGGTTATTCATTACTGAAGATGTATTATTTATTACATTGGACTGTGCATCTTTAGTTGCATAAATATGTCATTATATCTTACATAAAATGTTTTTGTTACTGATTTCATTATTGAAAATATATATAGCATTTTATTATGTTTGAAATAAAGAGCTGTGGATGCAGGTAAAGTAGGGTTCACCTGTTTTAACTTGCCTTGGCATAATGGGCCACCGTGCAGTTAGCAGAATGGCTGGACACTTTCCTAATTAATGTTCAAAGAAACAAAAAAAAGAACACAAGTATCGGGCAACACAGAAATTGTCTTTCACCTCGTGTCTGGACATCAGCTCAATCAAAGTTGTCATGTACATTGTGCTTTTAATTTTCACGGCATGAGCTTTGAGTGATTTTACTTCCTATGATCATTAGGACAATTGCATGTAGTTTTTTGGGGTGGATGGGTTGCCGAGCGGTGTAGAGAGCTTGACTGTTGACCTTATTTAGGGAAGTAAAGGTGGCTGAACGTGGTGCTAACCATGCAATCCCTTCATAGGCTGTCGTTATAGAAACATGAATTTTACACTTCATCTGCCCCGATGGCCTATTAGGCGAAAGGGAACTTTATGAAAATAAAATGTTTGAATCATTATTTTATTCAAGTTAAAGATTTACTAGCATTTATACATTTTTTTATTTGAATGATATATAGATATTCATTTAATATTTAATTCTTTTTTTTTTTTTTTCAAATTTCAATATGATCATTCCTTCTATCTGTCTAATTCTATGCAACTTTTCATTCTTTATTATATTTTTAAATTCCATCAGCTGTTGTGTGTACCTGTCTTTCTGCTGTATGACCAAAGCTGCTACTTTGTAATTTTATTTGCTGTTATGGCCTTAAACTTCCTTAGTGCATACATCAGAATGCATTTTGTTCACTTGAAAGTACTATTACTTGTACTTGGTTTCATAAAGAAAACAATCCAACAATAATTAATTTAGTATAAAATTATTTAAAAAGTTGTTCTGTGAATAATATTTTTTTTTATAGAGTTTGCCTTGTTGTGTTTTATTTGTGAAAACAGATCCCAAAAAACTTATTCTCTTTAATTCCATTCTGCTGAAATTTGTTCTTTTTAATCTCTGTTCACTGCTTGTAATGTTTACAGGTGTCAATATTGGTGACTTGAACCCTTGGCTATTGCTTAAAGAAAAGGACTTGGCTCTTAAATTGTTTTTCTTTGACTGTTTGTTTCATTGCACCTATCTCCACAGTTTATTTGTAATTGAATAATTGTCCATTTATATCAGACCTGGCCATAAGCATGTTATATTACATAATATATGTAAAGAACAGAATGCACACACCCTCTGTTTTGTAATATTTAAATATTCATTCATCTAGGTTATGAGATCTGCCATTGAATGATTTTGATCTCTCCATTTCCAGGGAGGCATTTTCCATTACAATAATAGTCAACATCAGGGTTTTAAGTAATGAAATCTCAATGAAAAAGCTATCAATTCATTTTTAAAATTATTAAACAGCCAATATATATTTTGAAATTGATTTTTACACGTATTAAGGTATATCTTTATACATTTATGAGTAAATTCTAATAGGTTAAAACAAATAGGACACGCTTTTGTTAAAAACTAAAAAAAAAATATTTTGTTTTGTGAAAAATATTCACCAATTTGAAAAATACTGTATTAAAAACTGAGTGGTTGATAAGTAATTGAAATGTAGGTCCTGGGACTTCAGGGGACTTTCAGGAAGAATCAATGGGATTGGGAAAATCACTTTCTGTTCTTTACATGTTCTGTGGGATATGTGCTATTTTTTTTTTATTTCTCACTACAATTTTCTGTGTTAAATATCCTCAACTGTGAAAAGATAATTTTGCTAATTTAGAAAAAAAGGATTTATTTATAATTTACTGATTTCCAAATTATAATTATCAGCTCTACATAACTATTGTTGTATTAATTATAATTAATTTAATGGCAAAAATATACATAAGTTTCATCATGTTTTTATATAAATCATTTTAGATTGAATCATGTAATCTTGACAATGTTATGTATTTGTTTAATATGACAGGGGGGTACAGATTTATGTATTTAAATATTTTTATACAAATTAAAACTGCTGGCGAAAAGTTAAAATGTATAAATATTTTCTTCACTAATACATGTCGCAAGTTCTGTTTTAGTTGATTTAGTTTACAGTCATGCATGTTCCAAAATTTATTTATAGTCAACAGTTTGGTTTTCTTCTTCTTTGTTGCATTGGTTTAAATTAATCATGTTGTTTTCATTGTTTTTTTTCTTAAATGGTGACATAAACTGATTGCGCTCCAAAGGACCATATTCATGTAAATTGCCAGAAAATGCCTTCTGCGCAGCCAAAGGACGATATATTGCCTGACTTGGTGAGGGAGGGGCTCATTTTTTTTTCGTTTTCAATAATTCTCATTTTTAATGCCAAATAGAATCAGGTTCTAAATATTTCTTGTGGTTTGAAAAACATACTTGCTCTTATTATATTTAGTACTTATAATATAAATATTTACTTTTATTGGCTGAACACATTGTGCTAATCGGTTTTACCCTATACGGTGTAAATGTTTATGAAAGTAGTTTTTTGTACAATTTGTGTAGAAATACGAAATTATTATATGTTATATATTATTCTTGTGGATTATTTTGAATTGGATGCAAATATCCACTTCAAAAGTAGAACTTTTGTTTAAAAGTATGTTTTTTTTTAACTCATCTTTTATTGGTCAACATTTAAAAAATTTTCTATAGGTAAAAATAATTAATAATAATTAATTTTCCATTCAATTTCCTTTCTGTTGATATATAATTTGTTAAGTTTTTTTTTTTAAATTATGGTATAAATTGGTCTTTTTTCCAGGCAACCCCACTTTCATTTTGGAAAGCAAAATTTTGCCTGAGGCATTCAATCAGTTAATAAAATTGTTAAAGCCTTTTATCCTGGTTGGTAAAAGAAAAAAATAACAGTTCGTACCATCATGCTTCCATTGTATTTTTAAAACAAAACTATACTGACCAGCCTTGTAGGCATATAATTTACTAGAAATTTTTTTTCCACATTTTTAAATTAGAAAAATAACACAAGTACTGGTTTAAATTGATGGATGAAAAAAAAGATTTAAGAGGCATCGAATCCACTCTAACCATGACCACACTCTTCACTTCCTATAAACAAATCTACGGCAATGTTTCATCAACCTGGAGATCACATAAACCCATCTCTTCATAAGAAACATTTATATCTATTGGGTTGAATGTCAGAAAAATATCAGACACCCTGTGAATAGTAGATGGACACTTTGAACACTTGTTATGAGAATCGTTATGTGAAATCAAGTTTAATTCTCGTAGCAGTGAGGCATTGAGCCTGATACATGGTGATAAGTTCATATCACATTGCTTCAGCTAGTCAGGAAATGTACAAATGTCAAAACTAAGCTGTTCTTGGGTGTGTGTTTGGGGGGGGGGCGTCCATTAATTATGTAAAAAAATGTATCACTTTTTAGATCCCGCTTCCACCTTGTTGACATAATAAATGCTTCTTTGGTTTTAATTTAGGATTAAGAAATGTCATGGCATCCTAACATAGACCACTTATAAGAACCTTAATGGGAGAATTTCATCAGTCATAGGGTTTAGAATTTGATCATGGTTGGTTACTAGACATGAGCTGTGTACGGTCCATTCTTTTTAGTTCATTTGTGTTTTTTTTTCTACATAAGTTAACTAGTAAACATTTCAAGATAAAGCTAATGATTTTATCATCTTTTTGTAATCTTTAGTTATAAATGTACTTGGTTGAACATTGGTAATCTAATAAATAGTTATGTTATGCTTATTTATTGATCTTATATTGTTTAAAAGTGATGTTCAAATGAAATCATCAGTAAATCAAGTTCTATGAAATACTTGTAATATTTAAAAAATAGATTTTTTTTTAATTGAATGTATTTTTATTGATTAGTTGAAAAACACAAATTGTCTAAATCCATCTAACAAAAAACAACTTACTCCATGCTAGTGATAAAAAAAGAGAGATTACAACCAGACTTTTTCCATGGCATAGCATAGAGTTACTTCCTTTTTCATTCTTTTTTTATTTACACCCCTTAAAAACTTGCAGTACTTATACATATAATAACTATTTCAGTATTTGTGGAATAAATGAATTTATATCATTAATAAATTGTTTAACACTGCTAAAAATTGTTAACTGAGGCTGTTTGTATATAGGTTTATAAATATTTTATGTATAATGTTCTTTGACTGTGATATTAACAATATTACCATTTTTGTAAAATTTACATTGGAGGGAGATAATTAATAAAACTTATTAACTTTTATCTTCTCCCTTGTGGTGTTTCTTTTTAATTTCCTGCAGTGTACTATGTGTTGCACGGAGACGGAGTGTCAAGTGACACCCATTTCTCATGCTTCTGACTCTCTCAGATCTTCATAACCAACTTTACGTTACAGATTTGCTTCTATACACAATAGAGATAATGCATCCAGTTTTCTTGTTTCATAATTGTTTGGATGGGACTCTCAATGTGTCCAATGAGACAATTATGGCTCAGCAGAGAAGTTTATGACCACAAATGTTTTATAGAATAAACAAAATGTAATGTAAATATTTGTTAAATTATATACACATTCAAAATTGAGTTGTCGAATTATTCCATAATTTTCAGCATGGTTGAGTTTTTCTCTCTAAATATACCATGGCCCTGAAATTATGGTATACACATAAATAAAACAGCTCATTTAGAAAAAAAAATATCTGGCAATCACATTTAAGGCCCATTTCTTGTATATCTCCCCATTTTGTAGCGTCTTAATTATTATTGTAACGACCGCAGACGGTAATGTTTTTATAACACACTTTCAGACGGCCGGAAGTGCGTCATAGGTAAACTGAGAATGTTGGGTTGTTACGGGTTCTTTTAGTATATTTCTTAAATTATTGCTAGGTTTCCAGAACACATTCACATAAACAGATAAGCCAACAGATGAGTCAACACTTATTAGTGTAAAGTATAAAAATAACTGAACTTTATTTAGACTACTCGTGACTGCACGACTATCTCATACAAACTCTAATCCAACACTAAACTAACTAAAACTAACTTCAAACTTCTGGTCCCCGATCTGGTGGGTGGGGATGGGGGGGGGGGGGGGATGGGTGTTTCAGACATCAAAGCCTGACTCTGAGATTTTACCTGAGTCCAGTGGTGCTTTGATTTCGGGGGAAGAATAGGGGGCGGGGCGTTACGCACATCAAAGCCTGACTCCGAGGTTTGACCAGAGTCCAGTGGTGCTTTGATTTCGGGAGAAGAATAGGGGGCGGGGCGTTACGGACATCAAAGCCTGACAATAGGGCTTTGATTTCGGTCACTTTAACTGTGCTTAAGGGTGGGGAATGAAAGGGACGTAATATGGGGTATTGTGGTGGAGGGGGGGGGTCCGATCTCCACATCTCCCTCCTTGTCAGTAAGCATGATGCAATCATGCAAAATGAAGTGTATATAAAAATAATAAAAGTACAAGTGTATGTAAAAAATTGATCATAAACCCAGGAAAATGGGGTGATCTACTAACCAACAAAAAAAAATCATACATTTGGAAGTTACATAATTGTTATTGTTCAAATGATATGCTGATAAATACACAAGAGACATTTCTAAAATTATGCCTTCTAACATAAGGGTCACCCATTCTACAGTCTATCGAACCAATTTGCTTGGTTCCAACTACAATATCTTAACTAAAAAAAATGAGAATTAAAATATAAGCAAGTTACTTATATTGGTACATCTAACAGTTTACAAGACATTGCATAACACAAAACAATTAATTATAACAGATTTAAGTAAAGCATGAACAAATTATATATACACACAATCCCAGTACCATAAATAACACCAATTACAAACTAAGGGATCGTAATCTGTCACTAAACTAAATGTCATCTCCAAAGTTCCCTACTGTACTAACCCATTATAAATCTTCTATAACATACAGGCCTCTTTTTGATAGAGGGAAACAATGAAAAAACAAAAAAAAAAACTGGTACAAAATAACGTTTTAAAATTAATAAAAGAATTATATATTTACAGAGAGAGATAACACCTCTCAACAGATTGTTACAACTGGTAAGAATGTATCAACAAATGGCCAAAATTTTAGTGCTTGGTCACTCACGGCCAATAAGAACAAAAATCAGATAACAATATTAAAGTAATCGGTGACTTTATATTAGAGAAAAAAAAATACTTGTAGTTAAGTTTTACATGTAATTTGGAAGATAGTGTAATGAGTCCTATGATGATCGTAAGTTATCATCCAATATCAACAAAATCGGATTATGTTAGCTTGGTGATTAACGTTTACAACACAAAACAATATGATGTCAATAGATACTTTACCTAAACCAGAATGGAGGTATATGTTACTCATGAAAATGTATCACACAATTATCGCTGCCCTTACAGCTTTAATAGTTTGGGCTTTGTTCCTGAATTTGGTTTGAAATGCAACGAGACAAGGTGTCAGCTAATACGTTTTGCTTACCCGGAATGGTCTGGATGACAAAATTGAAATCTTGTAGTAACAGAGCCCACCTTGCTACTCTATGATTCCCTAGTTTCTTTGAATTGATGAAAGCCAGTGGCGCATGGTCGGTCAGGAGAGTGAAAGGGGCACCCAGGAGGTACCTGGCCAGCTTGGTGATGCACCATATGATGGCTAGTCCCTCCCTCTCTATAGTAGCATACCTAGTCTCAGCTAATGTCAGTTTACGGCTAACGTACAACACAGGGTGTAACACCCCATCATGGCCCTGTAACAGGGCCCCACCTATGGCTACCCCGGAGGCGTCCGTAACCAGACTAAAGGGCCTGCTGATATCCGGTAGTTTGAGAATGGGCTGTTGGGCGAACGCTATCTTGATTAAATCGAGCGCCTGTTGACACCTGTCAGACCATGTAACTTTATTCGATTCTCCCTTTCTGGTTAGATTAGCTAGTGGTTCCATCACATGTGCAAAGTTAGGTATAAATTTACGGTAAAAATTGCACAGACCTAGCAAGCTGCGGACTTGCTTTTTAGACGACGGTACTTCTATGTTCAATATTCTTGACACAGTCTCGTCTACTGGTCGTATCGAGTTGTTGCCTACCTTATGTCCCAAGAAGGTAATCTCTGTCAGTCCTATTTCTAGTTTAGTTGGTCTGACAGTCAGGTTGTGTCGCTTTAATATGTCAAATACCTCTCGAAGGCCTTGTATATGTTTTTCCCAGTCTTCATGAAAAACACAGATATCATCTAAGTAGTAAATTGTGTCAAGTCTGTGGGAGAATAACTTGGCCATCATTCTGTTGAATGTGGCCGGTGCATTGACCAACCCAAAACTCATAAAGTTCCATTGGAATAAACCAAATGGAGTGATAAATGCCGTCAAGGGCTTTGCTTCTGGGGTTAATGGTATTTGCCAGTAACCTCTGGCTAAATCCAATTTAGAAAAATATTTGGCATTAGCTAAGCGTGTCATTAACTCTTCAGAGTTAGGCATTGGATAGGAATCTAGAACAGTGATTTTATTCAACTGACGATAGTCCACACACAGTCTAATGTCACCGGTTTTCTTTTTCACTAGCACTATTGGGGCAGCATATGGAGAATCTGATGGCTCAATGACCCCCTGTTTCTGTAGTTCTATTAACTCCCTTTGAATCTGTCCCCGGTGGTGTAGAGGTAGCGCATACGGTCTCAGTCGAATCACTTTATCGTCTGATAGTTTGATGTCATGTTTGATCACATCCGTCTTACCCGGCATGTCAGAAAGAATGTTTACATAATCAGTCAGAAGTCCCTCGACGGTCGCGGCTTTGTCAGAAGGTAAGCTACTAATTCGTACATCTTTCCAGGTTTCCGTAGTTCCAATTTCTGGTATGTCATGTGACAGCATATTATCATCTGATAGATCGTCCTCTTTCAGTAAGAGGCAACTGATATTAGTCTCCGCTGCAGACGGTACATTGTCTGGGTGGGAGATATCTATTGGTCGTGGGTAATACTCCTTCAACATGTTAATATGGAATGTCTTAACCTTATTTCTGATATCGATTTCATAGTCCACGTCAGTCACTTTTCTAACAACTTTAAAAGGTCCCTGCCATCTAATGAACAGTCTATTTGTCTTATCTGGTAACAGTACAAGTACTTCGTCCCCCGGACGGACACGTCTCATTGTTCGGCTGGTATTTACCCTCGTCATGGTTTGAGAGTTCCTGTTTGAGACATTGGTCTTGGCTACGTCACAGGCCTGAATAAGTCTTTGTCGAGTGTCGATAACCAGTTCATATGTTGTTCTAACCTCAGGGGTTAAATCGGCCTTAGTCATGAGGTCTTTCAAAATGGATAGTGGTCCTTTCGGATTTGCGCCATACACCATCTCGAATGGTGAGAACCCTGTGGTTTCTTGGGGAACTTCCCTATACGCGAATAGTACACATGGTAGCATGAGGTCCCAGTCACCGGGGCTGTCATTGGCTACTTTACTAATCATGCTCTTTATTGTTCCATTAAGTCTCTCACAAATCCCATTGCTCTGGGGGTGGTATGGAGATGTGAATGTCTGTTTGATCCCTAGTACCGTTGTGAAGTGTTTGGTCATGTCAGATACAAACTGGGTTCCTCTATCTGATAAAATAACATCAGGGAAACCTGTCCTACAGAAAATGCTAAGCAGTGCCTGCGCCACGTCTTCAGCCCTAATGAATTTTAGCGGTACGGCTTCCGGCCACCTTGAACATACATCCACCACTGTTAATATATAACGATGTCCCCTGTACGACATTACTGGCATTGGCCCTATTATGTCTATGGCAAACTTTTTGAACGGTCTGTCGATCACATCTGTCACTTGCAGGGGCGCCCTACCTCGTGTGGGTTTGGTCCCTTTCACCTGGCATATAACGCATGTCTTCACATATTTCTTTATGTCTCTTGTCATACCTGGCCAGAAGAATTTCCTCATGATCCTATGTTTGGTCCTAGTGACCCCCATGTGACCCGCCAATACAGAGTCATGAGCCGTTTTAAGCACCAAGTGCCTATATTTGATGGGTACAAGGAGTTGTTTCAATATATTTCTCTTAGATTGTATTTTTCGAAACCATACACCTTCGTCCAGCACTATCCGTTCTCCGATAGCCCTGCCTTTCTTCGTCGAACTATCGCACTGACTAATTAACTTTTGTAAAGAAGTGTCGTTTTGCTGGTCATACCGGAATGAGCTCTCGTCTACACGAACCCTGTCAACTCCGTCCACAACCTGTTCGTCTAGGGATCTGCCATTCTCATTAACGGGTACTTCCTTTTGGCTTCCCACGCCAGTCTCTGCAACTACGTCTAACTCTGTCATAACCTGGTCTGTACTGGGACTTTCTTTTGAGTAGTCAGTGTCAATTTGAGGTTCCTGGCAGTAAATGTCTTTATCTCTCATCCCTTGTGCCCTTGTAGTGACGGCGTTACAGTTCTGCATGGGTGCATTCTGTCTTACCCAACTGTCTAATTCCACGGGACTACATTCTATCACGCCAGGGATGTTCCCAATTAGAACATCATAGGGTGGATCATCAATTACAAGGGCAGGTACCATGCCCGAATAGAAAGGGGTCTTGATTTTAATCATGGCGAGGGGTAACTCGTGTATACCTCCTACAAATGACACGCAATGTCCTGTTTTCCCCGTAAACTCATGATCTTTAACCAGAGATCTTCTGATGCCTACTACTGTAGCCCCAGTGTCACGTAACACGTTTACTGGCGTGTCACCCACAAACCCAGGGTAGAACTTGAGGCTATGACCTGTCGCCAGTATTGCTAGCACCGGGTTAGCGCTCTCTCTCTGTCTCTGTCTGGAATCGTTTGTCAGATATGTATTTCTGCCAGGGTAGTTTCTCTTTGGCTTGGTGCAATATCGTGAAGTATGCCCCCTGCCGTTGCATGAGAAACATGTTAAACTACTAACTTTGTCATCCTTACAGTCCCTAGCAAGATGTCCGCCCTTCCCGCATGAGTAACACGATCTATCTCTGTCGCGGCGGTCATTGGAACTGCTTCTGTGACGTCCGGGACTAGAGCTATGTCTACGTTCAGGTTGTGTGACTGCCCTGGCATAACATAGAACGTCTTGTCGTTGTTCTGTGTCTGCTTTCGATATGGGGTTTTCTGGATGTGCTGATTTGTATTTTCTCAAGAGGTCGGTAACTTCCTCTAACGATTTCGGCCCCTTCTCTTTTAAAAATGCTATAACATCCTTATGACACGCGTCTACGGCTTTGTCAACTAATATAAGTTCCCTCAGATTTTTATACTCTTGTTCGATACCCGATAATGCCACCCACCTATCGAAATACAAACTAAGATTTGTTGTAAATATCTGTGGATCGTCATCTCTGGACGGACGGGTGTTATGAAATTTGTCCCTATATCCCTCAGATGTGTTTCCATACATTCGCATCAGTGCGTCTTTTACTATTTTGTAATCCCTTATTTCCACTCTGTCTAATTTCAAGCAGACATCCAAGGCTTTACCCCGGAGAAATGTCAAAAGTGAGGACGCCCATTCACCCTCTGCTATCCCCGCACTACTTGCCAACAGCTCGAAACGTGATAGGTATGTGTCCATACTGTCCACATCCTCACTGAAATATGGTAACTTCAGGGTAGGCGTAATTAATCTCTCGCTATTCATGGTACTCGGGGGTTCGCTTGCTCTTGCTCTATCGAGTTCCAAACGCTCTTTCGCATTTTCCGCCTCTAGCTTTCTAATCATTCTCTCTTCGCACCTCTCTTCCCTCTCCTTATCCTCCCTCACGCGTCTCTCTTCCCTCTCCTTATCCTCCCTCACGCGTCTCTCTTCTTTCTCCTCGGCATCTCTTAGCTTAACCCAATCACGCAACTCCTGCCCGGTAAGTCCAAGGGACTTACCATTCTCTATTAAAGCTGTAAGGGATGTCATGGCACTGATTATATATACAGCACAATATATCCCTAATACAAAATGAAAGGAGAATACTAGCAATAATAACTAACTATATAACTACTGGACAGAAAAGAGAACAACACCAACGAGAAAAAAATAATAGTACAGCAATACAAAGTGCCTAACTAATGGAACAACAATTATGATAATTAACCTAAATGCACGTGTTTTAGTTGTTCCAAGTGGACCCTATTTTAACCTCTACTGTATTCGAATCAATACAGAATTCCACTAGGAACAACGAACAAAATACATTAGCAGGTTACAGTTAATGTTTATAAAAATTAATAAATAAAACAAAATTAAAATGTTAACTTAGCTGCAGCTTCCTGACCCTCTTGCAGAATTGATGACGTTAATATAGTTCCATTCGAATTTTTTTTTTTTTTTTTTTTTTTTTTTAATTAAAATAATATTGTCAATAATCCAATATTGTAAATGTATTACAGTAAATACCAGTCTTGAGACACAATCGGATCCGTAATCCACACAGTTAGCTCACTATATAACAATTAGTTTCATCTGCAACATCAGCTACGTCAGTAACATCGGCAAACGGCAACGTAATGCAATATAGCAGTAAATAATATACGTACTATAAATTGTAGTAAGTAAGGAAGTACTCCAGATTAATTCATTAACTAGACAGTAACCTCAGCTCAACAATAATCTCAGTTGTTGCACATCAACATCAGTTTGCCGGAATGAAATAAACGATTCAACTTGGCAGGACCTCCCCTGCAGCCTATCAGCAACAATAACTTCTATCACAGATCAGATTCACAACGTCGACAGCAGCTATACGACAAGTTAAATATTCATGCCGTAGCTCACTTATATCCAAAGAAGAAAATACTCACAACGTCGTTTGTATTGACAGCAATTTTCACAATAACTCCTTACTCCGCAGTCACGAGTTCACGTCGGAGGTGCCATAAATGTTACGGGTTCTTTTAGTATATTTCTTAATTATTGCTAGGTTTCCAGAACACATTCACATAAACAGATAAGCCAACAGATGAGTCAACACTTATTAGTGTAAAGTATAAAAATAACTGAACTTTATTTAGACTACTCGTGACTGCACGACTATCTCATACAAACTCTAATCCAACACTAAACTAACTAAAACTAACTTCAAACTTCTGGTCCCCGATCTGGTGGGTGGGGATGGGGGGGGGGTGGGTGTTTCAGACATCAAAGCCTGACTCTGAGATTTTACCTGAGTCCAGTGGTGCTTTGATTTCGGGGGAAGAATAGGGGGCGGGGCGTTACGCACATCAAAGCCTGACTCCGAGGTTTGACCAGAGTCCAGTGGTGCTTTGATTTCGGGAGAAGAATAGGGGGCGGGGCGTTACGGACATCAAAGCCTGACAATAGGGCTTTGATTTCGGTCACTTTAACTGTGCTTAAGGGTGGGGAATGAAAGGGACGTAATATGGGGTATTGTGGTGGAGGGGGGGGGGTCCGATCTCCACATGGGTCATGTTTTTTTTATAAAGAGTTTGTATTTGTAAGTGACACATTCCTGCGATAATTTGAGGGGACCTATTTAGGTTGGAATTAAATATCAAGGTTAAGCTCCCTTGTATTTCCAAGAGACAAATCGTTGTGATAAACTAATTATCTACTGTCTGGTTTTGTATGCATGGCGCCAAACTCCCTCATGGGCTTGATTAATGTTACAAAGAATCAGTGTCCCAAAGTTTCTTGGTTGATCATTGTACTATCAAGAATATAGTTCTTTATGTCAGCATTGTCAGGGATGGGATAATTGACTAGATTGTCACTAAACTACAAAAGTTCAGGGTTACTGCTGTTTTTGACTGTAATAACAGAACATCACCAATTAAGGACCGACCAATCAGAGACAGGGAGATACAAGAGAATACATACTGATTATCACAAGAACTCACATTACATAAACAACAATACAAGTGATTATGACGGTAGCTGGTTGTAGATGCCTTGTATTGAACGTCTAAATATTTTAGCAGTCAAGTACGGCCTATATAAAGATCTGCACATGAGAGAGAGAGAGAGAGAGATTTGAAGACATTTTTAAGATCATTAAGAATTCACCATCGCCTGTATAAAGTTTATAAAAAGGAAAAGATTAAATATGCAGTAAAGAAGAACGCCTTTTTGACAGCTTTCAAACTACAACCTAATGCAAACTTTGTGAACGAGGTGCACAGTGCCGAACTTTGGGATTTGGGGGCTTGACCTCTTTGGGGCCTCCTGCATTTTTACATTTGACACCATGAATATGAGATAATGCACTTAATATTTAATGTAAAAAATATTTTTTGGGCCCTTCTCAAGCTGAGGCCCAGGGAACTTTCGAATTTAGACCCCCCCTCCCCCCACTCTAGGTACGCGTCTGGAGGTGCGCTTATTAATCAAGTGTATTTTTATATTTTATTTACTCTTAAAAAGCCTCAACATATTAGTAGCATTGTCATACATGTTAACAAAGGAGAATTTCCCTTCTGCCTTATCGGCCATGGGGGCAGATGAAATGTAGAAAAGATATGAAGTATATGAAGGGATTGTGTGGTTAGCACAACGCCCAGCCGTCTTTACTTCCCTTATTAATGCCATGTACCCATTTAAAGCTGGGTTGACTTTACACCAAATTTTACCTGGGAAAATTCTCACCAAGGATCGAACCCGGGACTCTCAAGTCGACACCCAATCGCTCTACACCGCTCGGCCATCCGTCTAATAAATTTAGTATAAAATGTTTACTTTTTAGGTGTATCATCTATTTCTATGAGACTTTTTATGTCCAGCTAAAAGCCATTCATTATGATGTCCATTGTTTAAAGTACTTTGGTACAAGTGATACTTGGACATCCCAGATTTTGAGACACGAGCTACGAGCTAGCGATGTTTGGCTTTTACAGAAGAGAAAAAAATGAGATACGAGAGAACTGGTCGGCTGCACACCACCCAGTTTATTGCGCATTGTCGTATCGCATTTTCCCGCGCCTCAGCCAGTGTGCTTGTTTGCCTCGCTGTCGAAAAAATCTTTGATAAGTTTATTTCGCGTTATGTTCTTTTTGATCATTATTATTCATTTACAGTACCATATCACATTTCTTTTTATAACCATGGGTCCGAAGAAAGTGAGTGGAAAGGTCAGTGTTAAGAAAAAGCGTGAAATTATACAAAATCATGAGCAAGGTACGCAAGTGCCTGACTTGGCGAGGCGGTACGTGCGTAGTACTTCAACGATATGTACTGTGCTAAAACAGAAGTCGACGAAGAGTATAACACCAGCAAGGGCCGGCCTTAAGCTGATTTGACCGATTGCTCTTCATTGGGTCCCGAGCCTGGCAGGGGCCCCACAATTTACATTTAGCATATCACCATCAGTCATGGCTCTTGTCACAGGCTTTTAATAATCAGAAGAGGGGCCTCGCAACCATCCGTTAAATTGGGGCCGCAATCGATAAGACCGGCCCTGACACCAGCTAAGGGCGTTACAATAATCTCTAATCTCCTCCACCCTGCAACTCCACCCTGCACCTCCGACAGTATCTTTCGTACGATCAAGTCACTAATTTTCAAGTAAATACACTTTAATAAAACCAGTTGATTTCTTTACACTCGCCTTTATTATGTTTCTATACAGTATTTATCATTCATTTATACATTTTATTATTTTAAAAAAAACGTGATAAAAACAACTAGGATGGCATTTTGGGAGCTGCAACGTTTTATTGCCATTTCAATTAATTTCAATACGAGAAAATTGACGTTCTAGCAATTTAAGGAACGAATAAAATGCTTGTCTTATGATACCACTGTACTGTATGAAAATGAGCTGATCGATATGTGAAATGATGAGTTAGATTTGTTAGCCAAGGCTTCACTGAGTTGTGTTTTTTTTTTTCATAATTATTAATGGTCATGAATCCAAATATAATTAGCACCAGTGAATGTATTAAACTACACCAAACACGTCTTATAAACTAAATCTACAGTCGCTTGCACTATACTAATCAAATCTAGGCTAGATAGATAAGCTATCTTAAACCTTCCCAACTGTGAGTGCACTTACTTTGTTTTTCTTCTAGATAATGTAAAAAAAAAAAGAAAAAGAAAGAGTCATTAACATAAATTATTCTATAAACTTTGAATAATGGCTCAAAATAGCTAGCTACGACTCTACTGGTGCCTTGTGTTTTTGTAGTCATAGTCATTCAATAGTATAAACTTGTGAACTTGTACTCGTATTTCCCAGACCAGTTCTTGGGACATCTCTGCTAATTATTTAGCTGTTATCAACTTTTTATTCAACCCAGACATTCCACTAATTAGTAAACATGCACACACGTTGCTCGTGATTTTAATGTTGTCTCCAACTTGCAATACTACACATTATATTTTAATGTTGCCTCTAACTTGCAATACTACACATTATATTTCAATGATGTCTCTAACTTGCAATACTACACATTATATTTCAATGTTGTCTCTAGCTTGCAATACTACACATTATATTTCAATGTTGTCTCTAGCTTGCAATACTACACATTATATTTCAATGTTGTCTCCAGCTTGCAATACTACACATTATATTTCAATGTCTCCAACTTGCAATACTACACATTATATTTCAATGTTGTCTCCAACTTGCAATACTACACACTATATTTCAATGTTGTCTCTAACTTGCATTACATTTCAATGGGAGTTTTGTGTGTGTGTGTGTGTGTGTGTCTTTCAAGCACCATTTACAGCGGTCGCCATGGAGATGACCTTTATTGCAAGTCGTCTATATTTATTTATACTTTATTTTTGAGCCCAAAATTCTATTGTTCAAATTGAGTTCAAACTTGTGTATGGATGTCCAGGTATAGTAGCTTGGCAACATACATGTCATCCAGGAGTTTGTTGCTTATCAAGGTGTGAATTCAGACACAGGGTGACAACCGATTTCAGTTGAATTTTCTACACAAATTGTCTTTGATACTATTATTTATTAAATCTACACCCGATGGTTAGGAAAAAAAATGTGTTATTGTTTCATTTGAATTTTCTTATTTACTTTTTACATTATGCCACCCCCCCCTCCACCCATGTTGTTCAGTCAACGTTCCCTTAAAGTGGCTTAAAGTACGCCCTGGTACTTACTAACTATGGCTTAAAGTACGCCCTGGTACTTACTAACTATGGCTTAAAGTACGCCCTGGTACTTACTAACTATGGCTTAAAGTACGCCCTGGTACTTACTAACTATGGCTTAAAGTACGCCCTGGTACTTACTAACTATGGCTTAAAGTACGCCCTGGTACTTACTAACTATGGCTTAAAGTACGCCCTGGTACTTACTAACTATGGCTTGAAGTACGCCCTGGTACTTACTAACTATGGCTTGAAGTACGCCCTGGTACTTACTAACTATGGCTTGAAGTACGCCCTGGTACTTACTAACTATGGCTTGAAGTACGCCCTGGTACTTACTAACTATGGCTTGAAGTACGCCCTGGTACTTACTAACTATGGCTTGAAGTACGCCCTGGTACTTACTAACTATGGCTTGAAGTACGCCCTGGTACTTACTAACTATGGCTTGAAGTACGCCCTGGTACTTACTAACTATGGCTTGAAGTACGCCCTGGTACTTACTAACTATGGCTTGAAGTACGCCCTGGTACTTACTAACTATGGCTTGAAGTACGCCCTGGTACTTACTAACTATGGCTTGAAGTACGCCCTGGTACTTACTAACTATGGCTTGAAGTACGCCCTGGTACTTACTAACTATGGCTTGAAGTACGCCCTGGTACTTACTAACTATGGCTTGAAGTACGCCCTGGTACTTACTAACTATGGCTTGAAGTACGCCCTGGTACTTACTAACTATGGCTTGAAGTACGCCCTGGTACTTACTAACTATGGCTTACTAACTATGAAGTACGCCCTGGTACTTACTAACTATGGCTTGAAGTACGCCCTGGTACTTACTAACTATGGCTTGAAGTACGCCCTGGTACTTACTAACTATGGCTTGAAGTACGCCCTGGTACTTACTAACTATGGCTTGAAGTACGCCCTGGTACTTACTAACTATGGCTTGAAGTACGCCCTGGTACTTACTAACTATGGCTTGAAGTACGCCCTGGTACTTACTAACTATGGCTTGAAGTACGCCCTGGTACTTACTAACTATGGCTTGAAGTACGCCCTGGTACTTACTAACTATGGCTTGAAGTACGCCCTGGTACTTACTAACTATGGCTTGAAGTACGCCCTGGTATTTACTAACTATGGCTTGAAGTACGCCCTGGTACTTACTAACTATGGCTTGAAGTACGCCCTGGTACTTACTAACTATGGCTTGAAGTACGCCCTGGTACTTACTAACTATGGCTTGAAGTACGCCCTGGTACTTACTAACTATGGCTTGAAGTACGCCCTGGTACTTACTAACTATGGCTTGAAGTACGCCCTGGTACTTACTAACTATGGCTTGAAGTACGCCCTGGTACTTACTAACTATGGCTTGAAGTACGCCCTGGTACTTACTAACTATGGCTTGAAGTACGCCCTGGTACTTACTAACTATGGCTTGAAGTACGCCCTGGTACTTACTAACTATGGCTTGAAGTACGCCCTGGTACTTACTAACTATGGCTTGAAGTACGCCCTGGTACTTACTAACTATGGCTTGAAGTACGCCCTGGTACTTACTAACTATGGCTTGAAGTACGCCCTGGTACTTACTAACTATGGCTTGAAGTACGCCCTGGTACTTACTAACTATGGCTTGAAGTACGCCCTGGTACTTACTAACTATGGCTTGAAGTACGCCCTGGTACTTACTAACTATGGCTTGAAGTACGCCCTGGTACTTACTAACTATGGCTTGAAGTACGCCCTGGTACTTACTAACTATGGCTTGAAGTACGCCCTGGTACTTACTAACTATGGCTTGAAGTACGCCCTGGTACTTACTAACTATGGCTTGAAGTACGCCCTGGTACTTACTTACTAACTATGGCTTGAAAGAGAAAAATAAAAATGGCTAATCGCTTACACATGAGCAAGGGTGGAGAGGATGGAAATATCACGTGATCAGGTGGAGATAATTGTCACACAGTGAGGAAAACGATGTGTATGCCGGAGATATTTCACGTGATTTAGTGTCACTCTTGTAATGTAATTGATGTGTTTTCATGTCAAATTATTCTATTTATAAGTTGTCTGTTGATGTAGAAACAAGCGGTTTGAGCAAGCATCTACACTCAGTCCAGATGTTTCACTAGCAGGCATCGTGGTGATTTATCGTGTGTTATTTCAGAGTTTATCAGTTGTTTTTTAAATGCTTCTTTCTTGTGTGCCTATGTATGTTACATTTGGCAAGTAATTGAAATATAATTATCCGTGGGTTTCATGCCATTTCAATGTTGGATTTTGGATTCGTCAGGGAAACATGCGAAGTAAGCTTCTAAGTAAAGTCTGTGTTGTTCATATGGTATTTATTGTTTTGTTTTACTTATTAATGTTTGATTGATCAGTGTGATCTTGTTTATATTTACCAGAGGACCAGAGGTCCTCAACCTTCTTCGAGACTGTACACCAATGGGATGAAGTATGTCCTCGGGTACCCTTCCCACGTAAATTCGCGAATAAATTTACTTAGCTTTATCACGGAATGTGCTTACCTTTCTAACGCGATACTTGGCCGCGTGGTCTGGCGTTGAATTACTCATCAAACTGGCGAAGTTCTTCAAACTCCTGGTTGTTTTAAACGAAAGTTATATGTCGCTGGTAACCTCTCCCCCTTCCCCCGTACTCCTTGGGGTACGGGTATCACTGGTTGAGAACTGAGTTCTAGACTTGCATTCAAGGCTGTATTAATATATTAGGCTAATATCTATAGACCTAGGCCCTGATCAAAAATAGGGCTTCATTTATCTGTTCAGCTCACATTGGTATGTTTTGTCGTTTAGTCCCCAATATTAGGAACTTTGTTTTGGCCCACATTGAGCTTAATCCATCCCTGTTTGTACTAGATAAATACAATATACATATATGGTATATATACAATATACATATAACAGCTGCAGAACCTTTGCATAGAGTTATACTCCCTTAGGTTTGATCAGTAGGTTAGGTTATTTTTGGTTTCGGACAGATCCGATTTTTCCATGATTTTTTTTTAATTTCTATTGTTTACGTTTGACGATTTTTAAACTGAAATACTGTTGTATTAATTCTTTACTTTCGATTTAACGCAGAACCCACAACGCTATTATTTATATATACTATATACAATATACATACACATGTATAATATTCACTATATATTCACAGAAGTCTATTTAATACAAACAATTTTTTTCTGCTTATTATAACGATATTTCTAAAAAAAACATTACGTATGTGAATCAATTTTTCGGAAGGGGAGGAGGAGGGGGGGGAGAGGATGGAGTGCTATACTACCTCATATTATGAGATTAACCCTTTGAATACCAAAGCGGATTTGCATGAGTTTCCCCCAATCTAATTGTTATCGTATAAGGGGATGTATTGATTGCTTGACCCCTACAACACGTCTATTATTTACGTTTGTGTGCTGCCTAACACAGTTAAAGCGATTCCTCGGCCAGAATTTTCTGTGTAATAATACAATGATACTTAAAAATTATCCGTGTAATAACGCAATGATACTTAAGAATTATCCGTGTAATAATACAATGATACTTAAGAATTATCCGTGTAATAATACAATGATACTTAAGAATTTGGACTTAATTTATTTAAAAATCTTTTCTACATTTTGATATCGTGGGGTTAGGGGCGAGACCGTTTGCTGGTCATTGGTGAGTGTCCGATGAGGGGCCTGAAACAAACGTTTAGTTTTGTTTGGTAACAATATACAAATCTCCAATTGTGTGTCCCCTCAGGGGCAGGGGGGGCCTAAAAGGCTCGGGGCCAAGTGCGGTCGCACCCGATGCCACTCACTAAAGCCGCTACTGGAGCTATACATTTTAAGGACACCCTGAAGTTGATTGTTGAGTCTACAAAGTTGTTTGTACATTAAAAAAAAATTAGACACGGAAATAAAAAATAACTGCATTTTAGTTTTGAAAAAACAAACTATAATACCGGGTGTTTTTTCAACACAGAGAAATGTTACACATTGCATAACTATTTCATAACCACACAGGGTTGGGGCTACAAAAAGATACAGTTAACAAAGAAATAATACGTTCGCTCGTTCGAATTCTAAAGGATGTTCGTATTCTAAGACACTTTAATATATTTAGTTCAGTTTCCAAGTTGTTCAATATTTAATGCATTTCTGATCTTTAAGACTTTGTTTATAAAATGATTTTTAGCGCTATTTTAGGGGTCTTTTTTATGTAGCGCTAGAACTCATAAAGGTGTAAATTAGTAAAAAGTAACGCACGATCTGATAACATTGGTAAGAGTTATACAACGAAGTCTTTATGAAGTTGAGGTGAGATACAACACACAATCAAGTGTGAGGTCAGACACAACACATAAAGCAATACAACAGTAGGTCAGCCCCGTAGCCAGGGGGGGCACTAGGGGGGGCGGGACTTGTGGGGGAGGGACTCGTTTAAATATTGACAAGTGACCTAGTTATCACATTCCTGTCATATGTCGACCCACTTCCATCTCTCGCTGAGCCACAGTGTGTGTAGCTGCCCAGTAGGATTCACGGCTTGTATTGTCCGTCTCAGGTTTCTTGATGGTATTTCATGGTATGACCCAGTTTAAGCCAGTGAGGCGACTAAAGTCTTCAAAAAATTAGGAGACAATAATAAAAAAAATAAACAATTCACCGAAGCGTCATCATAGTCAGAAAAATGTCAACGGCAATCCACACGGAAAAAAATAACAACGAATATGAGTGGCTGTAGTCTTGTAAAGAACAAAGTAATTGAATAAATCATGTAACTTGTTTAACTTTGGTTACACGAAAGAGTTTGGGTTATCTAGCATTGTCATTGTTACATTAAATCAAGTTACTTGTTAACTTTGGCTACACGAATATAGTTTGGGTTAACTAGCATTGTCATTGTTACATTAAATCAAGTTACTTGTTAGCTTTGGCTACACGAATATAGTTTGGGTTATCTAGCATTGTCATTGTTACATTAAATCAAGTTACTTGTTAACTTTGGCTACACGAATATAGTTTGGGTTATCTAGCATTGTCATTGTTACATTAAATCAAGTTATTTAACTTTGACTACACGAATAGAGTTTGGGTTATCTAGCATTGTCATTGTTCCATTTATTCAAACTGGGACAGCGCAAGAAGGGGCACGTTGTGTATGTGTGTCTGTGTCTGTATGTATGTGTCTGTGAGTATGTGTGTGTGTACTTAACCACGTTATACTAGTGAACTCAATTTAAATGAAACTTAAGACACATGTCAACAATTTAGATCTATGTGGGCCGCATTTCAAACAAAGGCTGAAACTAAGACGTACGGTAGAACACACGGGGATCTAGGGCGAGAGTCATGTGTGGGATGAGAGCCACGCCCCCCCCCTCTCGGCTCCTATCACATGTCCTCTATCAGGAGTCACCCCACCAATTGCGTTGTACGCCCATCACGTTGTGGCGGAATTCATACCGAATACTTCAAAAGCCTGAAAGGTCGGAAATATTTTTTTGCCCCACACAATACATATAAAAACTAAACACATTTTTTATTACCAAAAAAAAAAAGCCGTCATATAATTAGATATATATTTTTAAGAGGTCGGATAAAACAGATGCTGTATTATTTCTAGCCGGATAGTTAAGAGTAGGCAAATTGTAGGGCTAAATAGTATTAGTAAAATGAAAGTAAATATTACATCTTACATCAGCGGTCGGGGAACTTTTTTAATCATTACCCCAAAATATTTTTGTGTAAGTTGATATTACCCCATAGATAATTTTTACCCCCAAAAATTTCATTTTTACCCCATTTGGGGTAATTTACCCCGGTCCCACGACCGCTGTCTTACATGATAATAAAAAAATACGATTCTTTAAAATAATGAGTCTGTACAGTCATGGATTTAGGCCAACTTGTGCATTACTTAATACAAATACATTTCATCTTAATTTAGCTTTTTATCTTCAAACTTAAAACACCCGTCCAAACCAGAAAAAACAAACCAGGTAGCAAAAATACATGGCATTCTACCAGGTTTTTCTATCCTAGCGTGTTGTTCAGTTCCCGTTCGATAGCCCCCGCTTGCGTGTTTGCACTGGAGGGGTGTGGGTGGGGGGAAGGAATGGAGTGGCAAGCCGCTGGTTTATACCCGACCCGAGAATCTTTATTTTTTTATAATTTTATTTCGAAAGGAAGTTAAGAGTGACTGTATCGTCAGGTAAGCTTCACTCGTAAATAACATCGCAAATTTATCATATTCCAACTATATCACGCATCAAGCTGCATGTTCTAATTGATTGTTGCATATTTGTGCTGTCTGTTCGATAATTCATTCAGGTTGCCTGGCAAACCACATCGCCGTTGTGGATGTCTCACCGCGGAACACACAGATGAACCAATGTTTTCTCTAAAGCGTTATTTACAGCTATTCTTAAGTATAGAATGGACTTCATTGCTGTCACCATTCATTGTCACTGGGTCCATGGACATTAGGGTTTATACAAAAACCGACTTTTGAAAAAACAGGTTGTCGAAGGTCAATTTCTCAAAAACCGGCGAAAACCGGTTTTCGGTTTTACTATAAAATAAGTGAAATAACGGATATTTTAAGCATTCTAGCTATAATTATTTTCAATGTATGTAGTATTTAATTAACATGTATGACAAAGAATGAAGGATAATGTAATTAAGTCAACCAATTTTTACGTAAAACAATAAATACAAGAAAAAAAATATCAATATGGCAGTAAAAATACTACTACTGTCTACTGGGTACCTATATGTTCATTTAAACTGCTTTATAACTAAACACTTTTATATCATGACCTTTGTTTCTCATGTTTCATTTATATTATATTGTCAAAGACAAGAGGTTTGGTTTGCCCTACACAGACCAGTTCTGAAATCAGCCGTTGTGATGTAGACCTCAGTATAGAGCTTATTTATATCTATACTTATAAGACGCATTTGTTGTCTGTCTGTCTGTCTGTTCCCTTATAACTCAAGATCCAGAAAACCAAATAACGTGAAATTTGTTACACATACACATAATTACATGGGGAAGGTTATAGGACATGTTTCGTTTCATCTCGATGGGTAGTTTAATTGTAATTAATTATTTTAGTATTTTACTATATTAAAGTAATCTCGACGGCGCCATAAATAAAATTCCTCTGTGACGTCATTTCCCTATGATACATTTTAAAAGAGGGGTAACTCCCGGAAACTCCAATTGTAAACATGATGAAATCAATAGTCATATCTATTTACCTATCGTTTTATGTATTCGGAAGATTAAAATTAAAAGTGCACTTTAATAAACCGAAATACGTTAATTAAAATGTTTCTGTGACATTATTAACATTATTTATTATCTCAATGGGTAGTTTAATTGTAATTAATTATTTTAGTATTTTGCGGGTGTTTTAAATGTTATTGCATTCAAATTGTATCAATGCACAGGGAATCCCCTGTATTCGCACACCAAGTGACGGAGAAGAAAGGGTTAGGGACGGAAAAAAAATAAAATATTGTTTTTTTTTTTCATGCTGCAATTACCCGGCTCTGGCCGGGATTAAAATAAGGTTTTCTGTTTGTTTAAGAAGCGTAATTTGACGTTTAATTGTACAGAGAGAGGGAGGGGGGAGAGAAATAAAGAGAGAGGTGGGGCAGGGAGGGAGAGGGAAGGAGGGGGCAGGGAGGGGGACAGAAGGAGGGAGGGAGGGAGAGAGGGTTGGAGAGAAAGGGAGGGAGAAAGGGAGGGAAGGAAAGAGAAAGGAAGGGGGGAGTAGGGAGGGAGATAGAGGGGAGGGAGGGAGAGATAAAGAGAGAGGGGGGAAGGGAGGGAGAGGAAATGAGGGAGGGAGGGGGAGGGAGAGAGAGGGAGACGGGAGAGAGAAAGGAGGGAGGGAGAGAAAGGGGAGGGAAGGAGAGAGGGAGATGGGAGAGTTAGGGAGGGAAGGAGAGAGAGGGATAAAGGGAGGGAGGGAAAGAGAAAGGGATAGAGGGTGTAGGAAGGGAGAGAGAGGGGAGGGAGGGAGAGAGAGAGGAAGGGAGAGAGGGGGGTAGGGAGAAAACAAAAAAACTTTTTTTAAACCCGGGCAAAGCCGGGTACTTGCAACTAGTATACTTATAAGACGCATTGTTGTCTGTCTGTCTGTCTGTCTGTCTGTTCCCTTATAACTCAAGATCCAGACAATCAAATAACGTGAAATTTGGTACAAGTTCAGATAGTTACATGGGGAAGGTTATAGGACAGGTTTCGTTTCATCTCGATGGGTAGTTTAATTGTAATAATTTATTTTTATTTTAGTATATTTTACTATATAAAAGTAATCTCGACGGCGCCATAAATAAAACTCTTCTGTGACGTCATTTCCCGATGATCGAATAGAACTTGCGCGCTGGTGCTGTATTGTGCCTTTGTGATGGGAAGAATTGTTGATGTTTTTTCTGATAGCTTCCCGATTTGTACAGTTTGAGGAAGGTAAATGAATGAGGAAGGATTTTAGAAGAGGTGTGAAGCCATAATAATATGTATATATATATATATATATACTTATAAGACACATTTGTTGTCTGTCTGTCTGTCTGTCTGTTCCCTTATAACTCAAGATCCAGACAATCAAATAACGTGAAATTTGGTACACATACACATAATTACATGGGGAAGGTTATAGGACAGGTTTCGTTTCATCTCAATGGGTAGTTTAATGGTAATTCATTTTTTTTTATTTTAGTATTTTACTAT
The DNA here is from genome assembly GCA_021962125.1 of Bulinus truncatus. Classification (NCBI taxonomy): domain Eukaryota; kingdom Metazoa; phylum Mollusca; class Gastropoda; family Planorbidae; genus Bulinus; species Bulinus truncatus. The sequence continues at coordinate 284,491 of JAGDYQ010000406.1, read as the reverse complement.
ATTAAAGTAATCTCGACGGCGCCATAAATAAAATTCCTCTGTGACGTCATTTCCCGATGATCGAATAGAACTTGCGCGCATAACCTATTAAAAATTGAAATTATGTTTGTGTGGCTCGCTAGCACAGTCGGTTACTCGCTTGGCAGTGCCTCAAATTTTGCCGACTATGTGTGGGTTCAAATCCCGACAGTGAATTTTTTTTTTTCAAATTTTTTTTTTCAGAATAATCTATATACTTATAAGACGCATTTCTTGTCTGTCTGTCTGTTCCCAGAGAGAGAGAGAGAGAGGGAGGGAGAGAGAGATAAAGAGACAGAGGGGGCAGGTGGGGAGAGAGAGGAAAGGAGGGTAGGAGGGAGGGGGAGAGAGGGAGGGAGGGGGATGGACAGGGAGGAGAGAAGGAGGGGGAGGGAGGGGGATGGACAGGGAGGAGAGAAGGAGGGGGAGAGAGGGAGATGGGAGAGGGAGGAAGAGAGAGGGAGAGGGAGGGAGAGAGAAAGGGAGGGAAGGAAAGAGAAAGGAACGGAGGGAGAGAGGGGGTAGGGAGGGAGATAGAGGGGAGGGAGAGAGGGAGGGAGAGATAAAGAGTGAGGGGGGCAGGGATAGAGAGGGAATGAGGGAGGGAGGAAGGGGAGAGAGGGGGAGGGAGAGAGAGGTGGAGAGGGGAGGGAGAGAGAGAGGATGGGAGAAATGTGAGGAAGGGATAAAGAAAGAGAGGGGGCAGGGAGGGAGAGAGAGGGAAGGAGGAAGGGGGAGAGAGGGAAGGAGGGGGATGGACAGGGGGAGAGAAGGAGGGGGAGAGAGGGAGAGGAGGGAGGGAGAGATAGATGGGAGAGAGAGGGAGGCAGAGGGAGGGAGGGAGGGAGAAAGGGAGGGAGGGAAAGGGAGAGAGAGGGGGAGGGAGGGAGGGAGAGAGGGGGTAGGGAGAAAACAGAAGGTAAACAGAAAACCTTATTTTAAACCCGGGCAAAGCCGGGTACTTGCAACTAGTTTATATATATAGTCTATAGATATTACGGTTCTCTTTCTACTCATGGTGTTCACTTTCTGCCTTTCCTCTCTCTCTCTCTCTCTCTCTCTCTCTCTCTCTCTCTCTCTCTCTCTCTCTCTCTCTCTCTCACACACACACACACACACACACACATCATCTGTATAAGTTTCTAACGTTATCTATATATGTGACACAGTACACAAACACCTGCACCTCCATGGACTCACATCGAGTGCCCGTTTAAAAACATTCCACCAATGTTCAACTCCTCGCCACTCCCTTCATACAATTGTCTCCCCACCTACCCCCTCTCATCCCTGAGATGTACTAGTTACACTATTCATTACAACGGCTGTACGACGGTCCTGCCATGTGAATGCCTTGTTTAGGTTAGACGGGTTGGTGGTGGTGGTGGAGGTATTGGATGGCGAACATAATTTAGTCAACTTGAAAAAAAAAATAGCCCCGTTCTGTCTTTTGTTTAGTAATGAGCTAGGGAGGCACCGATTATATACATCCCCCCTCCACCCCGTTTCAAGTTGTATACTTCCCGCAAGTCAACATTAAATTCGTGCGCTAAAAAAAACATCGGTTGTTTTGTGGAATTAGTTAACGACTTGAATTAAGCCCTCATTCCAGGTCGAGGAAACGGATGCAATGAATCTCTCAATGTGTATATACCGTCCCCTCCACCTCCATCCAATCCTCAAGTTACCCCTGAACCACTTGGGCACGCCTTCTCTTTTGTATCGCTCAACAGTTACTTTCTATCAATGCCAATGTACACCGGTCGGACTGAGGAGGGAGTTCATTGGAAAGTCACAGTTTCCCAGATTTCTCTGTAATATCGTGGAATGTATCAACATTTTTTGCTATTTGTTAAGTTCTAAGCTAAAACCGGCTTTTAAAGCCAAATAAACCGGTTGTCGAATGCTGCGACTTTCGTCAAAAAACCGGTTTTTCGCCGCCGGTTTTTCAAAACCGACAACCCCTAATGGACATATTAAGCTCGGCTTAGAAGAAAACATTGGAGGCCTATTGTAAAGACAGAGACACGAAACATTAAGTTTTCAATAGTAAAAATAGAAGGGTTGCGAGACTCTTTGTGGCTCGGTCGCGGGGATGGGGAGGGGGGGATGGGGGTAAGGTGCCCCCATCATAAATCCGCTTCTGGTTTTTTGTCGGGCAAATGTACTTGTCGGGGTTTTTTGATACATAATTACAATATAATAATAATTATATTCATTTCAGTAATTATAATTATAGAATTATGTACACACGTGCATATAATTAGCCTAATTGTTGATGTTCAACTTCTAGTGAATTTATTTTCTGATACATCAGATTAGTTCAGGCAGTTCAAACTCTACTACGACCAAACTATGGCCAGCGGGTAATGTACTTGTTGATTTGGCCTCCACCCTGGTCCTAGACACTCGCTCATACCCTGTGCTTTTTTGGTTTTTTGTGCCGGTACACACCGGTACGGCGTACCTGCACCTTTTTCAATGTGGGAAAAAAATATTACTTTTCTTGTATTTTAACGTTTATTTTATTATTGTTGTTCAATTTGTCACAATTGAATTATTTTGAAATTGCACGCAATAAGAATTTTAGGTGCGAACTAGTAGTTAAAAGTTACTAAATTCATCAGTGAGTACCGGCACCTATTTTTTTTTTTTTACAAAAAAAGGACTGCTCATACCTATGACGTTTAAATTTAATTTTATTTTCTCGTCCATCTGTTCTTGATCCGGTCATTCTGATTAATTAAAAAAAAACTCCAAAAAGCAAACATCGCGGGCCGTGGTTGAAGAAAGTTTACCCAGCCCTAACCTAAACGGTCGCCGTGTTGCCGTATGCCTAACAATTGCTGCGTAATAAAAGTATGAGGTGTATACAGACAGGACCGGCCTTACGAACTGCTGGGCCCAATTTAACGGATGCTTGCGAGGCCCCTGTGACAAGAGCCATAACTGATAGCTATTTAGTTAGCTTAATAAAAACTGCGGGGCCCCTGCCAGGTGCGCGGCCCAATAAGGAGCAATCGGTCAAATCGGCCTAAGGCTGGTCCTGGGTGTAGATGGAATCTTTTATTATTGTTGTCGTAGGTTTAGAAGGTTGTGTTGACCAAAAGAATACATTATCTTTGTGTTGTGTTCATGTACATTATGTTTTTAATAAATACAGAAGGTTACTTATGTCCGCAGATGATTTTCAAACATAAATGTATGTATCAAGGTAATGTGATAGACCTACTTATTTGAAATGTTGAAATGGCATCTATCTATCCATCCATCCAACCCGTCATGTCTGTCTGCCTATCTCTTCTTCTGTCTGTTTACCATCCACCCACCTGTCTGTCCAATAATTATTTGTTAACACATATTTGAATCCATTACTTTTATTTTAGCACAATACATTATTTGCACCTTCAGGTATCGCTAATAAACATTTCCTCACTTCCATCAGCATTCCAATATCCATCTGAATGACAACTTTAGAAAACAGGCGTTTTAGTTAACGGCCAATATGTTTGGGGCGTCAACCAGGAAGAGTCGGGTATACTCCGCTTTCGCTGTGTTCGTGCTGGCCAGCTTCAGCATTTTGCTGTACGCCATCGACAGCAGGCCCGTCGCTGGTGGTGGAGGTGGGGACTTTGTGAAAGATGAAGCCATGTTCCTGAAAGTGGTGCGCGAGCTTTCGTCGCCTCGTTCCAACATCTCCCAGCTGTGCCAGTCTGGTGTTTACATCCGGTGTCAACAGTCTGTCGCTAGGGATGCCACTCGTGCGGAGCCTAGTGGACAACAGACTGAAGAAGGCGAAGGTCATCTGCAAGAGAGCAATGGCTACTACAGGATACGCTTGAAAAAGGAGAGGAAGAGTCCACTGCGGGTGACCATCATTAACCTGTCCCACTACTTCAAAGACGAGCTCCGGCTCGCTCAGGGCTTATGCTCCGACGAGTGTGACTTCTCAACGGAGCAGGTCACCGAAGAAACGGACGTCGTCTTGGCCGTGGCCTCTGCACTGAGTGACCAACAGATCCCGAAGACCCGATGGCCGGGACAGGTGTACGTTATTTTTTCCATGGAAGCTCCGGTCAACTGGATGTCTTATATCAATACAGGTCAGTGTTCACTTGTGAGTAATATAGTCATACCATCCCTTGGTGATTTAATTTCATTTGTACTCAGAGAGGATTGTTAAGAAAATTTGCATTTTTCACGCATATGATAAAAATACATTCTAAAAGTATTTTATAAAGTTTCTGACCAAAAAAAACCCAAAAAACAACACAAAAGAAACAAGAACCATTGGTACCGCCCGGGACAGTCTCTAAATGTGCCGCCAGGAAAATCTCTTAAAAAAATCCCCCGGGAAATCTCCAAAAGTGCCTCCCGGGAAATATCTAAAAAAAGTACCGACCGGGAAATCTCTAAAAGTGCAGCCCGGGAAATAGCTAAAAATTGGGACCGCCCGGGAAATATCTAAAAATTGGGGCCGCCCGGGAAATCTCATAAAGTGTCGCCCGGGAAATCTCTAAATGTGCCATCCGGATCAGTCTCTATAAGTGCGGCCCATCCGTCAAATGCGAACGATTTAAAACTCGAACAGTCCGAAATTTTCAAATGTCGTAGAATTTGAATTCTATTTAGAAATCCCAACGCCCGGGGGTATTGCCCAGCATAGCCCCACCCCCAACCCGCGGCCCCTATTTTTTCTTAAATGTGGTATTTGTTGGAAAAATGATTCTAAGCTATATTGTTGTAAGCATTGGAATGATTTCCTGTATCGCGTTAAGTTCAGACTTCGAGGAATCGCTGCATTGATACATTTAAGTACGTAACGAGGCCCCCCCCCCCCTCGTCCGACAGCAAAAGAAGTCACTCCCCCCTTCCACCCTCGGATCCTCTCTGTTGAAAACAATCGATATTCCGTCACACAGAAAGTATGACGTATGAGTGACGTATGTACTCTCACAGTCCATTCACGTATTAAGTACTTTACTTACAATAACGTGAATGTACTTTATTTACAATGAGCCACTTAACGTGTTTGTTGAAGAGAAAAACCACAGACGTACTTTAGTGCGCCTTTAGGGCGAAGTCCGGTTGGTTCCCCCCCCCCCCCCCCCCCCCCCCCCCCACACACACCTCACCTATCTGTTGTTTGTCAAATACCAAACACTCTGTTGGTTGTTAACGACTCTCTCTCTCTCCACCCTCTCTCTCTCTCCCTCTCTCTCTCTCCCTCTCCCTCTCTCTCTGTTTACAGAAACGTACACATTGTTATTTATTTGGCTGACGTTAATTAACTTATGTGTTTCTATTGCCCCCCAGTGTTTAATAATAATAATAAAAAACAATTTTTGTCTCTGTCTTCTACACGTGAGAGAATGAAACATCCATTGTAATGCGCAGATAAACTTGACAATAGTAGACAAACTAATTGGGCATATTTATCCAAATGCTTCTAATGTCTACATTTTTGTACTTTTTGACTTAATGCTGAAGTTAATTGAGGACAGTTAATGCAAATAATAAAAAAAAAAACTTGTGAAAAACAATTGGTTGCCACCAAATAACCCCACTCGCGTTGAAACCAATATCCGATGTATTCGACTTATCCGACGTATCAGATGTATCCAATGTATCCGACGTATCCGATGTATCCAATATTTCCAATGTATCCGACGTATCCGATGTATCTAATGTATCCAATGTATCCGACGTATCCGATGTATACAATGTATCTGACGTATCCGACGTATCCAATGTATCCAATGTATCAGGTAAGTCCTCAACCTCCCCCCCCCCCCGGTCCACGTTGGATGATGTCAATCATCGCTTAGTAATTACTAAAAATGGCGCTGAAGTCAAATGTGTTGCAATATCTGTTACGTTTTTTTTAACACCCAACGTAATCAAGTTGACGATCATGGAACATTTTTATGAATGGTTTAGTTGTATCTTAAACAAAAAATAATCAAGAATTGAAGTCATATTCTACTGTCGCTCTTATACCATTAGAATCTTGACTTGATAACGAATGACTTGGAAATCTAAAGTCTACATGATATAAAACAATCACATTGGGTAATCCATCATTGAAAATACATCAACACTATGTTCTTATAATCCAGGGGTGGGCAAACTTTTTCCACGGAGGGCCACATTGAACACTTGATTGTTATCGGTGGGCCGCATATATATTTGATCTATTTCAATTTACAACTATGAAAATATGAACTAATGATGATAACTATGTATCACAGTATTTGTTATTTTATTTCATATTCACACTCTATTACACATGAACATTACATTTAAAAATACGAACTAAATCAGTTCAGTGCTACTTTGGTAATAAGACTACTATTCATATTATTTAAGTAAAGTTTATTGTTACCTGTCATAATAATTATTAAGACCAAGGAACTTAATTTGCATATAAGCTGACCAAAGAGTATTACAATATATGACTGTTCACAATTTCGGATAATGTTTGTGAACTGTGGAAAAAGTTTATTAGTTAGGATTCGCATGACAATATAAATTGCAGTCAGTCAACATCGATCTGTTCTGAGACTTGTTTATTTTTAAACAAGAAAACTTTCACTCACAAATGTATGTGAACCCAAATAGTGAAAAAAGCTTGGCATATGGGCCGCATTATTTACGCTGACGGGCTCCATGCGGCCCGTGGGCCATAGTTTGCCCACCCCTGTTATAATCCAAGGTTTTATGCTCCATATAACTAAATGGCTCTTTCCGTTGCAATAATAGATAAAGCCTCAATGCAAGCAGTTATCAATTTGACTTTCAGGTATTACAAATCCATAATTTAATTTTAAATCCAAAAGTTTATTTAATTGATATTTTTTAAAAAGAGTTTACATTTAGACATCGCCGGCCTTAGACATTTTTGCGATATAGGCAAGGACAAAAATTCCGCCCTTTTTAGTTTCATTTTTCGAAGAAAACTGTATAAATGCTA